>SJYA01000709.1:1369153-1459227 GCA_006410615.1 Neotragus moschatus
TGGGTGAGGTTTAAGCCTGACTCATGAGAGATGAGGAAGGGGGAGTTAACTTTTCTCAGTGTTCAGTGTATACCCCTTCATGTGATTACAATCTGTTTGGTATGATACACCTACCATCAGAATACCTGAATACCCTGAGCTCAGAGCCCCTGTGGTTTGACTGCTGTAAAGGTCAAAGATCCAATATCCTATAAGTTACGGGGGTTGGCATACCCTCAGGTCCAAGGTGTGAGGGGGTTGCACTTAAAGGACTAATTTCTCTTCATGAAAAATGTTAATTAGTTTCCCTTTTTGTGTGAATCTGTGCTTCCTCTTCACCGCCAGCTTAAGTTTATATTCGTTAGGTTTCTCGGTCAGTCCCCATGTCTTTTCCAGCTTCTAAAATTTTATGATTCTTATTGCCCCTCACGTTTCCTTTGTACTTGTGGGTTTATGCCCGTTTCATCCCTAATTGTTGCCAGTGGACTTTTAATAGAAAGATAACATAAATACATGTTTAACATTTCATAGTTTGCACAACCCTACTACAGTTTTAAGTTAGCAAAGTAGACTTACTTTTGAAAATAGAAGTTTTAAAATTCCTCTCTCTCATCCACGATCAAAGAAAATGTTTGTCTTTGATTTATACTTGATGAGATTTGGACTACTGAAACTTAGTGCTCAATATATGTATGTTATTTTTATTATTGCTATCATAACTAAAACTTGAATTTCTCCAGCTTTCTTCCCTGATGAATTTGAATTTGTAGACAGCCGTTAACTCCTGTTAATGTGTTTAGAAATCAACACTCAAAATATACTAGGGCTTCTATTTCGTTCAATAGTAAAATAGTTTCCGAGTCCAAGCTTGCCCTGCTCGCCGCATGATAGGCCGGTGGATCTGAGAGAGGAGGTGTTCAGGCAAGGAAAGCGACTTTATTTGAAAAGCCAGGTGACTGAGAAGATGGCAGGCTACTGCCTCAAAATAAACCATCTTATCAGGATCTGGATGCGAGGTTCTTTTATAGATCAGAAATGGGCGGGAAGGTGAGGAAGCAAAGTAAAACGGCTGTTAATCTTGCAAACATTTTCTAGAATGGCAAGCCTCTGGCAGGGGATGTGTTAATTTCTCCTTTCCTGCCAATTACAGGTGGACCTAGTTCTGAACAAAGGTGCTGTAACAGTCAGGTAGAGGGGCAGGATTCTCTGAGGCAGGCCATTCTGTATGATAATAATAACAAAAGCAACTAACAGCAAGTCAAAGAAACAGTTCCAACATGGAGTCAGAATTGGCTTCTTTTCTGCAACAGTGTTTTCAGATCAACTTTTCTGCTCAAAACAACTAGAAGGTTTATACTCTATATTAAAAAAAAAACAACTGTAAACTTATCAAGACAACATTGTCCAACCTGTGGGTCAATTTCGTGGGAGTAGGGAGCCAGGTTTTTGCCAATAGTTTTAAACTGTAGTGTCTTAGATGGCTGAGAGGCTGAAAAGGTAAGGAGCTTTGGTAGACAGATCTTGGGGAAAACCTTGAATTTTAGAGTCTTTCTAGCAGGTGTATTATGCTTCTAAGTGTGGTTTAAATTTCCAGTTTCTTTATAATGGATCACTTTGAGTACTTTGTTATGATCAGCTACTCTTACATCTTTCTTTTTTGAAGCATCTGATTGACTTTTTTTGCCTATTTCTTAAATGCATTGTTTTTTTTATTACTGAGCTGTATGGTCTGTTCATAATACTCTAGAAACAAGTCCTTTGTTATATATATGTGTGTTCTGAAAATATTTTTTCAAATCTACAGCTGACTTATTTTATTAATAGTCTTTTTTGTTGAACAGAAGTTCTAATTTTGATGAATTTTATTCTATCTACTAAAAAATACAATCTTTGATGGTTCATATTGGCTTATGTTGATTTATGAAGATGTTGTCCTATATTTTCTTCTAATATCTTTAAAGCTCTGCCTTAATGTAATTCAATTTGAGCTAATGTTCATACTTGGTGTGAAGTAAGGCTCATGGTAGTTTTTTAGCATGAATATCCATCCAGCTGTTCCATCATCATTTTTTGTAAAGACTTTTCTTATCTCACTGAGTTGTTTTCGCCCTTCTTGACCATACATGTATGGATCTCTGTCTGTCCTCTATAGCTCCCGTTGTTTTGTGTGCATAGTCAGTATGCCACTGTCCTGATTCCTTGGATTTTTATCAACTCTTAAAGTTAGGTCATGTAAATCCTTCAGATTTGGTTTTTTCTTTTCAAAGTTGTTTGGATACTCCAAGTTCATTTTTTTTAATTTTTATATTTCTGTGCTTAGTCGCTCAGTTGTGTCCAACTTTTTGAAACCCTTTGGACTGTAGCTCTCCAGGCTCCTCTGTCCATGGGCTTTCCCAAGCAAGAATACTGGAGTATATTGCCCTTTCCTCCTTGATGGGATCTTCCAGACCCAGGGATTGAACCCAAGTCTCCTGTCTTCTGCATTGCCAGAAGATTCTTACCTGCTAAGTCATCAGTCATGTGAATATTTAAAACAAAGCTGCTGTTATTTTTGTTGAGATTGTCTCCATTATGTGGAACAATCTGTGAAGAATTTGCATTTTAATGATATTATATGTTGCAATTCATTAACATAATATATCTTTTCATTTATATAGGTTTTATGTAGTTTTTCTTGGTGAAGTTTTATATGTTTTGCACAAAGATCTTTTCCAACTGGATAAATTTTTCTTACATATTTAGGTTTTTGAATATTATTGTAAAAGGTATATTTTGTTTCAGTTTCTAATTGTTTTTTGCAAGAAATAAAACTGCAGTTGCATTTTTATCTTACCACATCACTGAATATGTATACCTATATATAGTTATGTGCAAGCATATATATCAGTATTTATACATTATAATTTCTAATATAATATATAACATATTTATATAAGATATACTACTTAACATAGTTATATAAGTTCTAATATAGATATAATAAATGTGATATATATGTTTCAATGTAAGACATATCTATATGTATATGATGGGGCTTCCCTGATAGCTCAGATGGTAAGAGCAGGAGGCCCAGGTTAGATCCCTGGGAAGATCCTCTGGAGAAGGGAATGGCAACCCAATCCAGTATTCTTGCCTGGAGAATTCCATGGACAGAGGAGCCTGGTGGGCTACAGTCCATGGGTTTGNTTTGAGATTAATTCTTTGTCAGTTGCTTCATTTACTATTATTTTCTCCCATTCTGAAGGCTGTCTTTTCGTTTTGCTTATAGATTCCTTCGTTGTGCAAAAGCATTTAAATTTAATTAGATCCCATTTGTTTATTTTTGCTTTTATTTCCATTACTCTGGGAGGGGGGTCATAGAGGATCCTGCTATGATTTACGTCAGAGTGTGTTTCACCTATGTTTTCCTCTAGGAGTATCATAGTTTCTGGTCTTGCATTTAGATCTTTAATCCATTTTGAGTTTATTTTTGGGTATGGTGTTAGAAAGTGTTCTAGTTTCATTCTTTCACAAGTGGTTGACCAGTTTTCCCAGCATCACTTGTTAAAGAGATTGTCTTTTCTCCATTGTATATTCTTGCCTCCTCTGTCAAAGATATGATGTCCATAGGTGTGTGGATTTATCTCTGGGCTTTCTATTTTGTTCCATTGATCTCTATTTCTGTCTTTGTGCCAGTCCCATACTGTCTAGATGACTGTAGCTTTGTAGTATACTAGAAAATCTTGAAATGCATAGTATCTATGTTGTGACAAGTTCTTTTTCTTCCTGAATTTTATTATTTAGTATATAAGAACAGTTATGGTTTGCAAGATATTTATGTCATTAAGCCTAACCTGTATCCTTTAATTCAATAGGCATGCATTTTCCCCTTACTTTTCAACATCTTTAAAGTCTGTTTCCATTTTATAATAAATAGGACATCATAGCTAGGTTGGTAGCATCTTTTTTTTTTCCTTTTAGTGATATGCAGGCTAGTTTTCATCACTGATTCAATGGACATGAGTTTGAGTAAACTCCAGCAGATATGAAGGACAGGGAAGTCTGAAGTCCTGCAGTTCTTGGGGTCACAAAGAGTTGGACATGATTTGGCAACTGAACAACAGCAGGCTAGTTTTGCATCTTATAAATATCTTAGAATTTTTTAAATATAATACTTATTTTTAAACAGGAAAAATAATGAGTTACAGATTAAAGTCATTTAATAACTATGTCTCCTAGTTGTCGCTGTCTTTAGTTCAGGTTATAAGCCTCAGACATCAAGACTCTTCAGGAAATTATATAAACCCAGCACAAACCCTCATTTCCATTCCTCTGTTTTTGCAGCTGTGGCATTCTTCTCTGTTGATCTCAGCCCAGCACCTGCAGCCTTTTCTGTAGTCTCCTGGTGGTGTGTGAGCTCTTCAAGGGGTCCTTAGGCCAGCCATGGACCTCTGCCATCCTGCTTTCCTGAGCTCTCTGTGGTGGAGCCAAAGCACCTTTTTCATACTTGATTAGTTCAAAAATCGGTTATCCCATGAAACTACACCTCAGATTTAAACAAATATATCATTATACCCATGACAGTAGCATAGTTTTGTTTTTGCATCTTCTATCAGAAAAATTCCCTATTTTCCACTGTGTTTTCCTTTCACATACTGTCTAATGGTCAGTCAGATCAGTGGCTTATATGTGTGTCATGACCTATAGCTTTTGATATATGTGTGTGTGTGTGTCATCTTGCTTAACTTTTACAACAAATATGTGTCTTAGGACATGGTGAGGATTCTCATTGTATAGATAAGAAAGCAGTGTTTGACTGAGCTCACATAACGGTGGATGGCAGTTTTCAGATTATAATTGATCTCCAAACCTCTAAATCAGTTATTTCTTCTTTTCCACACTGTGCTTTAATATCCAGACTCTGAATGTCTCAACTCCTTCCCTTCTGTTATTTTTGAATTTCCGTTTAATGATCTCGTAAGAAAATTTGAACAAACAACAGCAGTGTTTCATGATTTCTGGCTGAATAACAAAAATCAGTAGAACTTATATCTGATATCCAGCACTTTTATTGATGATTAATTCACATTGAAAGCTTAAGAAATGATCCCATAAATCAACTACTTGAAGGTGGGGAGGGGTTTAGTAGTGTTTATTTCTGCCAGAAAATAAATTTTCAAGAGTATGCCTTATTCTAGCATTGATCTTCCTCACCTCTAATCTCTTTTTCAACATCTCTTTTATTTCCAGTTATGTTTCGCCTCTATGACACAGATGGAAATGGCTTCCTGGACAGCTCGGTAATTTTTTTCTTCAAATTTTCTGTGAAAATTTCGGAGTAGTTTGTTCTGAAAAAATGCAATGAATAAATTTGTAGCTATTACCACAGAAGACACAATATAATTTCCATGCACTCATACAACATTTTTATCATCTGACTTTTTGAAAGCAAGTGCTCTGAGGAAACTATTGGATTATAGTTGTTCTATTAAATAAGTTTACTACAAAAAAGTGACTTTTTATACAAAGAAAGATAAAAAAAGACTCCAGCCCTGTCTGAATAAAGTGCAAGAGAAAGATGAGGGCAATACTCTAAAAAGGTATCTATATATATATATCAATGAGATTTGACACTCATTTAATACAGGTAGAATTTAAAAGAGTTATAAAGTCAATTCAGTCATTTTATTATTTTCCCACTTTTTAAAGAGGCTTCCCAGGTGGTGCAGTGGTAATGAATCCTCCTGCCAATGAAGGAGACACAGGTTTGCTCCCTGGGTTGGGAAGATCCCCTGAGGAAAGCATGACAACCCGCTCCAGTATTCTTGCCTGGAGAATCCCATGAACATAGGAGCCTGGCGGGTTACAGTCCATGGGGTCGCAAAGAGTTAGACATGACAATGCATAGCACCCACACACATTTTAAAAGTCCTCTTAGTCTCATATGTTGATAAAATTGGCAGTTATCTTTAAAACTGCTTTGGTAAACGTCCCTTTGAAAAACACCTTATCCCATTTTACATTCTATCTATAGTTTTAATTATAAAAAGATATAGAAGAAAATATAATCTCATAGAAAACAATAAATAAATGTTTATTTTATTCACAATATAGGTGTATCATTCACAGTTTTCAGAGGAGTAGTTAGCTTCTTAGTTCTCAAATCAGAGCCTTATAAATATATCTGTTTAGCAGATGAATGTATATATGTATTTCAGATATATTTCCTGTCTGACATTTTGTATATTATAGCATGTCATATTGTATGAAGAAAATATAAGAATATTACTAAGAGAATAAGTGTCAGATTATGGAAATTTTCAAGTACATATGTACCTATAAAAACAAATGTTTCAATATACTGAATACTGATTAAAATAAACACTTCTGACAATGAATTTTTCTCATCATCTGATGTACTTCCCAATGGCAGAACTCAAACAGATTTTTACAAGCAGAGCAATAAAGTTGGACACATATTAATGTAACACTGAGTAGGATAATGGTACATCAGCTTCTCCACAGAGAGATAAAAATATATAATTCCTCAGTTAGAAAATGACCACCAGTCTGAACTGATGCTGTGATTGTGGGATTTCTTATGTGAGGGTATTTCTAATTTTTCAAATACTGTTGTCATTAAGTGCCTAGCAGTGTTCAGTTTTCCATTTAGGAATATTAAGCTGCATGATACATTCGCTCATTTTCTGGGGGCATTTCATGGCTAGGCATTTAGATTTCTTCTACCTATGTCAATATGTTTATTGTAACACTTCTGACTATACAATGCAAATTTATTTTCAAATCAAATTTGTTTTAATTTTTATTTTTTAATAGTTCCATTACTTTATTTTTAAAAATTAGTTTATTTAAATAATTTTCTTTTTAATTAAAGAATGTGTCCTTACTAGACTTTTAGCCATGGGTTGGCCACTGATTTGAAAATCCAGTCAAATGCTTCTTTTGGCCTCTGGACATTTTTTGGTTAACATTTAGTAGATTACTAATAATATTTATAATTATATTCTGAATATTACACAACAAGCTGAGGATAAATGTTTGCTTATGATTGAATTAGTGTTTTTTGTAAATAAAGCTCTATGGTTTTTGGCCACACAATTTTCTGCCCCAGGAGATTTCTTTCACCACCAGGTTGGAACTGCAAGTCTAATCTCATTTTCTTAGAAATTTAAAGGCTTAGCTGTTCATATATTGGAGATACAGCAGAAGAAAATTAATACTTTGAGAAATGACCAGTATGTCTAATAATACTAGTTAATGTTTATTGATTACTTGTGTCAGATAAGATCAACGTATTTTATATAACGTATTTAATCTTTGTAGCAACTCTATGAACTAGGTAGTATTAGCATATCCATTTTTACTGTTGAAAGAACTAGATCTTTGAGAGGTTAAATGACTTATCTGATATCACATCCCCATACAATAGCATGCCCAAAATAGTTTCAATTTCTCAAAACATATCCAGAGACTTCAATGGTCCCAAATCATTGTTGTTTCGTCACTAAATCATGTCCACTTCTTTTGCAACCTCAAGGAGTGTGGCCCACCAGGCTCCTCTGAGCATGGGATTTCCCAGGCAAGAATACTAGAGTGGGTTGCTGTTCCCTTTTCCAGGGCATCTTGCTGACCCAGGGATGGAACCTGCATCTGTGCATCTCTTTCACTGGCAGGCGAATTTCTAACCACTGAGCCACCAGGGAGCCCAGTGAGGGGACTGTCAGAAGTAGGAAGGTGTGTGTACGCAAAGATAAAGCATCTGGAAGATCAGTTACACACACACAGACACACACACACACACACACACACACACACACACATAAATTCTAGCCTCTAATTCCAAAATAGTAGTGTTAATTGCCCAGTCGTGTCCATCTCTTTGCCACCCCACTGACTGTAGCCTACCAGGGTCCTTGGTCCATGGAATTCCCCAGGCAAGAATACTAGAGTGGGTTGCCATTCCTTTCTCCAGAGGATCTTCCTAATCCAGGGATCGAACCCGGGTCTCTTCTGTTGCAGGCAGATTCTTTACCATCTGAGCTACAGCGAAGTCCTGATACTATACTTGATCCTGGCCAAATGTGTTTAAAATTGTTTCTGATCTGTAATAAATACATTTTTATTTACATTGTTTCTGAGACAGCCTGTTATAAAAATAATACTTTTATGATTAGAGTTATATTTTTCAGTTTCTCAGAAGGATCCACAAATCCTTCTATCAAGAGAACCTCTTTAACCATACTTTCTTCTTCATTTTATATTAACCATATATATTAGATTAGAGATTTGAGTAGAATATATTTTATTAATATGCTTTTCAGCTTTCTCATTTTATACTTCTTATACTTTAAATTATCATACTATAAAACACTACTTCTAATTATATCATTTACTGACTATTAAAATTATTAACATTCACAAAGTACATTTAGTCTGTTTTAAAGATACAGAAGAATTAAAACATCAAATAAATCGGTATGAAAATGTATTTTAAGTTATTTAGCCAAGGCATGTATATTAACCAGCAGTTCTTCATGAAGTCACTGACCAGAAGAATGTGAAAATTCAAACTAAAATTCTATCTCCTCATAAAATGAATTCTCCATGCCTTAGCCTCCAAACCTTGACCTAAACACATCTCTAGCAGAGCAAATTGTACCAATAAATGGCTAAAATAATCAATATGCATTCTCATTATATCAGAATAAAAATAAACCTCAGAGTTACCCTCAAACACTTCCTCCCACCCTTCCACACCTGTTTTTCAAGCTGTGGAGTAAGGATACTTGGAGGGAAGTTTGGAACAGAGGGAACAGGGTGTACCTGTGGCTGATTCTTACCGAAGTTTGACAGAAAACAACAAAATTCTGTAAAGCAATTAACCTTCAATTAAACAACAACAAAAAAGACAGTTTGTGAAATTATGCTTGCTCCTACTTTCATCAGATACTGCTTTCCAAACAAAACTTTTCCTAAAAATCTTCTGCTGGAAGGAAATCTTTCTTTGTATAATTGTGCCCTCTCCTGGTGAAGCTTTCTAGACAAAGTCCAGGAGGAGCAGATATTTAGTATAGTCGACTTCACAGATGGCACAGTGGTGAAGAATCCTGCTGCCGGGAGATGACACAGGAGATGCTGGTTAGATTGCTGGGTCCGGAAGATACCCTCAAGGAGGAAATTGCAGCCTATTCTAGCATTCTTGCCTGGGAAATCGCGTGGACAGAGGAGCCTGGAGGACTGTAGTTCATGGGGTCTCAAAGAGCTGGACAAGACTGAGCATGCATGCATATGTTTACTTTTTATATAAAAGTAATCACTGCACTCTTTTAGTGTTTGAGCTACATGTTCAACAAATCAATTCCTGCAAGTCAAAGTTGAACTTACTAAGACCTTGTATTCATTCAATTCCTGCAAGTCAAAGTTGAACTTACTAAGACCTTGTATTCATTCTCTCTCTCTCTCCCTCCTCTCTCCTCCTCTAGGAACTAGAAAATATCATCAGCCAGATGATGCACGTGGCCGAGTACCTCGAATGGGATGTCACTGAACTGAATCCAGTAGGTATAGGGATGATTTAACTCTGGGCTACTTTCTAGAAGGCACTTGCCTCTTTCATCTTTTCTGCCATCCTACTATGTAACTGGCATTTGATCTTATCTTTTCATAACTCTTAAGTTATTATTTATAATCAGTAGTCAAAGTGGATTCTGAGTACAAAATAATGTATTTGGTTTTCTGAAGTTCTTAGCAGTGATATCTTGCTTTGCTTTCTCATGGAAATTAATCTGGATGATGGTCTTAAATAAGTGTAAGTAAACACGCTGTTGATGACACTACCAAGGTCATACCGTGCCGTGAAAAAGTCAAATAGATACGTATTTTAGGATCTCCATGTTTTCCCTTATATGGGAGTAGCTGGAGTAGTCAATCTGAAAGAGGAAGAAGGTGATTATGAAGACGATAATGATGGTAATCTGTGCACAGAGCACTGTTATCTCTCCATCTGTGTTATTTAAGGCTTGCAACCCTAAGAGGTAGCTACTACTGTTTGACTCATTTTACACATGAGGAATTTGAGACCCCCAAGGTTTTTGTTTTAGTTTATTTTATTGAAGTATATTTGATTTACAGTGTTGTGTTACATTCGACTGTATGGCAAAATGACTCAGTTATGCTTATATACACATTCTTTTCCATTATGGTTTATCATAGGATTGAGTATAGTTCCCTGTGCTATACAGTAAGACCTTGTAGTTTATCCATCCTACGTATAATAGTTTGCATTCGGTAACCCCAAACTCCCAGTCCACCCTTCCCATCCACCTCCTTCCCGGCAAGCACAAGTCTGTTCTCTGTGGCTGTGAGCCTGCTTCCATTTCATTGGTAAGTTCATTTGCATTATATTCTAGATTCCACATGTAAGTGGCATCATATGGTATTTGTCTTTGTCTGGCTTACCTTGCTTTAAATGATAATATTTAGGTCCATCCTTGATGCTGCAAATGGCATTATTTCATCTTTTTTTTTTTTTTTTATGGCTGAGTAATAATCCATTGTGCCTATGGAACAGGTCTTATTTATCCACTTTTCCATTAATGGACATTTAGGTTGCTTCCATGTCTTGACTGTTATAAAAGGTGCTGCAATAAATATTGGGGTGTGTGTATCTTTTTGAATCGTAGCTTCCTCCAGATACATGCTCAGGATTGCAGGGAGACCCCAAAATGTTAGTGACTTGCCCCAAACTCTCTAGCTAGTCAAAGATCAAGCCAGGAAACATTAAACACGTTGTTTAAAGAAACAGTATTAAACAGTGCCTATAAAAGCATAAAAAGCTCTTGTTTTCCATAGATTTATATCCAAGTTACCAATATTATTCAAATGTGTGTTAAAACACATGCGGTTTGAAATTTTTACTTCAGTCACAGGTAATATTTAGGGGAGAGTTAATGAATGTTATGGATTGTAGTTTCTGTTTGAAACCAACTCAAGTTAGGAAATTGTATATTAATTAAGTAAATACAAATCAATTTCATTTAAATGGTTTACATTTTATATGAATTCAAAGAGCCCATTTAACCACATAAATTTCCATTTATGCAGTCAGCTCCGTGGTAATGGCATGAAAATGTGATAGGAGAGCTCAAATCACATTTTCCTTGCATTGCAAACTAACACAGTTAAAGTACAACCAAATCAGTGCAATGTTGTGTACGGAGCCAGCACCGTTCTTACTGGGATTAGGGTTTTCCAAGTTTTAATTCAGCTGGTTTTTCTTTTTCCTTTTTGAATGTGGAAATCGTATGCTGTACACATAATGAGTGGCAGATATCATTAACAAAATTTCAGTTTGCATATGGAATAATAAAGTAGATGGTAACGTATTTAATTAGAAGAATACCTCTTGAGTCACTGTGATACTGTTTTCACGGAAATCAAAGGACTTCTTGTAAGTTCTGCTGCCTTTGTTGGTTGTGCTTTTGTAGAACAGCTTTCTCTATCGTACTTCATACCTGTGAATATAATTTATCTATTAATCAAGCCTCTTGCGCTCACTGGAGTAATAAAGGGAAGAGAACCTTTTTTTAGTCAGCTTTCTAAGCAGATGGAAGTATCACTACACCACAACAAAAGTATTTGGTGGTGGTGGGGTTTGAGAAGATGGGGATCCGGATGCTCTGTGGAAGGGAGAGTGGTGGCTGAGTGGTCTAATTAGAACAGACACATACTGGAAAATGCGATTAATAAGCTAAATAGCAGTATTAGTCGGTTGTAGCATATACTAATAAGTCTGTCCTTTCTGTGGGCAGTATAGAGTGTCAATACAAGCCTTGCCTGTATCTGTAGGTGCTGCATAACAGCCTCATCCTGCCTGATGATTCAGCAGCTTTCCCCGTTTCAAGCGTGTGTGTGCGTTTATATACATTGTTTGAGTCTTAAGTTGGCATGATAAATAACGAGAAGGATACATTTGATGTTGATGGCACTTAGTAGGGGAGATGAGATGTCCTTGAACAGAGTTCTTAAAAACTAACCCAGGCTCTCCCATTAGATAACTAAGTACAAAATGAATGGATCAGTTCTCTGAAACAAATGCTCTGTGTTTTAGTTCTCGTCCCATTTGTTCATNTTGAGTCTTAAGTTGGCATGATAAATAACGAGAAGGATACATTTGATGTTGATGGCACTTAGTAGGGGAGATGAGATGTCCTTGAACAGAGTTCTTAAAAACTAACCCAGGCTCTCCCATTAGATAACTAAGTACAAAATGAATGGATCAGTTCTCTGAAACAAATGCTCTGTGTTTTAGTTCTCTTCCCATATGTTCATTTCTGCTAGTTCATGAGCGTGCCTTCAAGAGGTCGGGCCTTTTAATCAGACCTTACGCCTAGTTTTAAGTGAATTCCCTTGTCCTTCATTTTGAGAGTAATGAAACTATTACAGCATCATTTTTTCCCAACAAGACTCTTTCCAATACCTATACATACGTTTGTTTCTATGCAGGAAAATAATCTGATTTTAAAATACTTCTTGAGGAAAAACACCAATCAACCAAGTTCAGCGATGCTGAGGCAAATGATCCTTCTATCAGCAAACATGTCAAGTCTTCCATTTATTGCACCTTTTCAAATTTTTCTTCTAATGTGCTGTGTTTCTTCCTTGTTTTTTTTTTGAATGGATTAAAACTTCCATATTAGATAAAGGTGGTGAATTACTTCCTTCCCTGGATTCTTCCACATTTTCCTCTTTGGTGCTATTAGATAAGAGGTACTACGCCTTTCCAGCAGCCGAGGGTAATATAGTTTCTGCTAACATAGGGCTTCCCAGGTGGCACTAGGGTAAAGAATCCGCCTGCCAATGCAGGAGACACAAGAGACGTAGGTTTGATCCCTGGGTTGGGAAGATTCCCTGGAGAAAAACAGGGCAACCTGCTCTAGTATTCTTACCTGGAGAATCCCATGGGCAGAAGAGCCTTGCAGGCTACAGTCCATGGGGCTGTAGTCGGACATGACTGGCCCACTGAACATGCAATATAACGCTAACAACACCTTTATTAAACTTACTATGTATGCTAGATACTCTTCAAAGATACTTATACTGTATTGGCACATCTAACTCTCACACCAACCCTTGGAGCTAACAACACACATTAGCACTATGCAGCCAAGAGGTAAATGTATTACACATTCTGTGAAGAACACTTTGAGACACTGTATGAAAGTCATCTTTAGAAACGAAATCTAATCCAAATGGTCTGATAGTTTAACTTCTTGGCTCTATTAAGTTCTGATAGGCAATTAAAAGCGACTTAATTCCCCTGCCCCATACCACTTAGCAAAGAATTATTTCAGCTCTTTGCCATGAAGTTAATTTGTTCAGTCATTATCTGGCATATATTTGAATTAAAAAAAAATAATCTAGAGACAGCAATTAGAGATCACTTTCATCCATCAATTAAAGGTACCTTTTCGTTTGAGCTCTGCCATTCAGTGACAAAATATTAAAAAGTTAAGCAATTATGTCTAAAAGTTGATCAGCACGAGTAGTCATGATCTAGAATTCATAGCAAAACTACTATTATTCTCAATGACAGGATTAACATTGTACCAAGTTATCTAGATAGTTCAGTTAGCTGCTGGGGTGTGTGTGTGTGTGCGTGCGCACGCCCGTGCACATGCGGGTGTGCATTCTGAGTCATGTCCAACTCTTTGCAACCCCCTGGACTTTTAACCTTCCAGGNGATCTAGTGTTCATTGCTTCTCTGCTGACCCCCAAACTTCTCATACTTTTTAAAGTATTTATTTACTTGGCTGCTCTGAGTCTGTGTTGCTATGTGTGGAGTTTTTCCGGCTGCAGAGAGGGTTACTCTCTAGCTGTGGGATGTGGGCTTCTCATTGCAGTGGTTTCTCTTGTTGCAGCTTCCATGTTCTAGAGCACAGCTTCTGTAGTTGTGGCAGCTGAGCTTAGTTGCCCTGCAGCACTGGGGACTTCCTGGACCAGGAATTGAACTGGTACCCTTTGCATTGGAGACAGATTGTTATCCACTGAACCACCAGGGAAGCCCCTTTTATACTTCTTGTTACCAGCAATAACAGTTTTTCAAATTTAAGACTATGCTATAGTTAACTCAAGATACCCAATTTTTAAATCAGTTCCCAAGAACTCTTGTGGTCTGTGTAAAATATGTGATAATGTATAAAAATATATTGCACATTTTTACATATTATTGTGGGAATATATAAATGGGCTTTGGGATGGTGGAATTCGTCTGTTTCATCTGGATCTTCAAATTCTTCTACATTCAGGTTAATCTTATGGGGCCCATGGGATTTTAGAAATGGTCAGATGAGGGAAAAGTAGAATTACTAATAGATGATAAATTGGAAATTAATCTTAAGGTAAATAATTTATTAAAACAAAGATAATATAGGCCTTAGTAATAGACACATAGTTCCACATTTTGAGAATTAATGAAGCAATACTTCTTGTGTCTGATGTTCTTATACTACACATAACCTAGTGTCTTCTTGTAATAACTTACTATGTATCTCTGCATCAAAAATATGTTTCATTTTTTAATATACCTTCTGACAAAGGCATATATGTAAATCAGAATATTGGGTGAAAACAGAAAATAAACTGACAAAATCTTAACTTCAGGAGGTTTGGTATATGTTCTGTACTGAAAAATAGTTGGCAAATGACTAATCAAGGTATTCTAATGATAGTGGTTCCCGAGAATGGAATTTTATACTTTTAAAACTAAAATTTTTCTTTAAACATTTATGGAAATTCTATTGGACTTTGAGGGAGAGGGAGAGGGGAGGAAGATTTGGGAGAATGGCACTGAAACATGTGTGCTGTCGTGTGGGAAACGAATCATCGGTCTATATTCGGTTCAGGATACAGGATGCTTGGGACTGGTGCACGGGGATGATCCGGAGAGTTGATGTGGAGTGGGAGGTGGGGGGGGGGTTCAAAATTGGGAACCCATGTACACCTGAGATGAAAAAAATAAAAATAAAAATTAAAAAAATAAAATAAAATAAAATAAACATTTATGGAAATTCTAGTATGAGACAAGATTTAGGAATGAGCAAGTAAATTATTTGATAATAGTAGGTTTGACAGGAAACTGGATAATTGGAAACATCTATATTTTTAATATCCCAGAAAAAATTTGAAATAATATTTTTCTTTGGAAGACATTGCTTACAAATTTTTTACAGCTTTACTAATAAGTACAGATATTTGTGAAATTATGAACATTGCCTGGGTAAATATAGTCCTCAAATCTGTATGAATATTAATTAAAAATATTTTAAACAAATATGTTATACACCATATACTAGAGGGCTTCCCTGGTGGCTTAGAGGGTAAAGAGTCTGCTGCAATGCAGGAGACAGGGGTTCGATCCCTGGGTCGGGAAGATCCCCTGTAGAAGGAAATGGCAACCCACTCTAGCACTCTTGCCTGGAAAATCCCTTGGACGGAGAAGCTTGATAGGCTACAGTCCATGTGGTCGCAAAGAGTCGGACACTACTGAGCGGCTTTTCTTTCCTTTCCTTCCGGTTCCTAACAGCAACTTCTTTAATTCAGCGGAAGGAAAGTTCTATGCCATTAATGTCCAGCATGTTAATGTTACATAATTTACTTTATATTGGTACTCTTAGATTTATAGTGTATGTGTTTCGTTAAAAGATTTGTTTTGGAGGGGTTGCTTAGTGAGAGACCTTAGTTCACGGTTCAAAGAAACCTGAGCTGCGTTCCCAGTGATGGACACTAGATGGCAGGCCTACATTGTTTAACATTTGTAGATGGACTGTGAGATTGGATGTTTTCCCTGTGAAGAGCAATTCTGAGTGTTTTCTTCACTTAAAAAAAAAAAAAGAAGCTGATAATGTTTTTAATATTGTCTTTTATAAAATAGATAAGCCATTAATTATATTCACAAATCAGAGCATCTGTTTGTTAAAAAGAGCTTTTTAATTCCCAGACATGGTAAGTATTTTACAAACCAGGAAGGACACAATGACAACTGAGTGATGAGGGCCTTTTCTTTTTAGTAATTGAGATTTATTTCCTCTTCTGTAGGCGATTAATGTGCTATATTATCACCTGTAGAGAATTTAATTCGTGGAGCCGTTTCCCCCATACCCTACCCCCTACTTTTACTTTTCAGATTAGAAATCTAAAAGTTTTAGGTTGAATTCAGCCACTTAATATGAGGCCTGTCTTAGTATGTTGTCCTATATATTCTTGTCTATTGTCTATTATGAGCTCAGGGAGTAGATGCTAATTGATAGCACATGTTAAATACCACAGTGTATTTGAAAATGACCGTGGTGTACTACCCCAATTACACGGATAGAAAATTGTCCTGGGAGAGCAGTCCTCACTTGTAATGTTAGGCAGAGCAGTTGTGATTTTACTGTAGTTCAGTTTTCTCCACCAACAGGATCTTTAAAACTATGCTGTTTTACATTATACCTATTTTGGTGCCCAAATCAGAATCATAGTTTATCAGAACCTTGTTCTTTATCAAATGCTAGAGGGTAAGAGTCATTTTCTTTCCCTTAGAAGAAGTCCTTCAAACTTCATGAGACCCAGTATAAAATGATATAGTCTGTCATTTTGGGGGGCATTTGATTACAAAAAAAAATTTATGTATGACACTGAGTCATGCTTCCTTCAGCATTCATCCCAATTAAGAATATGTTTTTTGTTAAATCTTACTTTGAATGGATAAAATTTATTAAAGTAACCGTGTCTAGCAATAAACTCTCAATGATGACAAACTTTGCCTATTAAAGGACAGATAGCAAATAGTTTAAACTTTGTGGGTCATAAAGTCTCTGTTGCAACTGCTGGACTCTAGCACCTAATTGATAGACAGGGTTGTGTTCTAATAAAACTTTATTTACAAAAATAGCTTGTTGGCTATGTTTGACCCAAGGGCCATAGTTTTCTGACCCCTGATTTATTCTGTTGTTATTATGCCATATCACAAATTACATATTATATATTCTGTCATAAAATACAATGAGTTTTAACTGGTTTTAAATTATTTTGGAAAGAAAAGTCTGATTAAAAAAAAAATAGATCAATTAGATCATTCCAGTAAGGACCAATGAAGAGATGATAGAATGGCAGTTAACATTAGCAAATTGGCCTTCACCCTGACTTGGTTTGGAGAAGAAAATAGCAACCCACCTCCAGTATTGTTGCCTGGGAAATCCTTTGGACAGAGGAGCCTGGTGGGCTACAGTTCATGGGGTCACAAAGAGTTGGACATGACTGGGCGATTAAGCAACAGCAATAACTGGTTTGGTTATGAACTAACCAGGTGATTTTGTGCTAGACAGTCATCTTCTCTGGACATGTTCAAAGAAGTTAGTCAAGAATATCCCTTTCCTTTTCTAATATTCTTTCAGTTCAAATGTTTGTTGTACTAGATGAACAAGATAGTTAATGATGCTGTGAGCGTGTCCTAAGTTGCTCGGTCGTGTTTGACTCTTCCTGACCCCATGGAATGTAGCCTGTCAGGCTCCTCTGTCCATGGGATTCTCCAGGCAAGAATATAACTGGATGGCTTGCCGTTTCCCCCTCTAGAGGATCTGCCCAACCCAGGGATTGAATCCACGTCTCTTGTGTCTCCTGCATTGGCAGGCAGGTTCTTTATCACCCTTGCCACCTGGGAAGCCCCAATTAATGATGCTCCAATTCCTGAAACCTTTGATCTGGGATCATTGTTAGATTTTTCAAAGAGAATTTCTAAATTCACACTATCATAAAAACTGGAATACAGATTTAAATAGAAGCCTGACTTAAAATAAGTATACCTTAAAAAATAAGGTATACTTAAATTCTTAGTCTTGGATTGTTGGTGCCAAATCTGGCCTGAGTGATTTTTGAATGGTTATTTATTTTGACTTCTTTATTTTTGTTCAGAGTCCTGGTTTTTAAACCCTATAGGCAATTTACAGTTTAAACTTTGCCATTGTTTGAAATGTTTGGTATATGTATTTTTGTGCCTGATTTAATAAAGTAAAAGTATTGTTTGGTTTGATTTCTGATGAAATTTGTCCCCAGTGAATATGAATGGAGAGCAGAAGACGAAGTATTCTTCTAAGCTGTATTTGGAAAAGTAATGTTTCACACTCTATTTTTTTAATTTGGTTGCAATGTTGCTCTGCTGTTTATACATTGCTCAATCAGGAAAGAAGTTATGAAGCTGGATAAATGCAACCATTCTTGAGATTCCACATCAGGTCATTCAAGGAAAATAACCATATGATGTTACAGTCTTTCGAATTGGCATTTGAACCGTAAGATTGTCAGGGTCTGAGCCTGACTTCAGAAAGTGTGATCCGGAGAAGGATAGTTGGTTGTAGCTCTGCTCAGAATTTTAAAACTCCTCTCTACATTTTCTTTTTGTCTAAAAGGGCAGTTTCTTTTGTATTGTTATATCTTTTGAGACGGTGAACAGAAAAGTGAGATAATTTAATGGTGCTTATTGTTGACTGAGTTGGAATCCATTTGCAACATTAGCTCTCTGTGTGTTGTAATTGAAGGCAGTTGAAATGAGCCTAGCAGGGGAATGCGAGTATTCTGGCTTTGACATCAGTGAAATTTCTTCATGACATTTTTAGAAAGTGTGTGTGTGTGTGTGTGTGTGTGTTAGTTGCTTAGTTGTGTCCAACTCTTTGCAACCCTATAGACTGTAGCCCAGCAGGCCCCTCTGCCCATGGGATTCTCTGCAAGAACACTGGAGTGGGTTGCCATTTCCTTCTCCATTTTTAGAAAATAGTGATATTTGTAACATCCCTAGTTCACTTGAGCACTGTGTACAGTCCTGGAGCTATTTAGGGGAAAAAGCTAAAACTTTACAAATCACTAGATAAAGAAATAGTTTTCAATATTTTCCAAAGAGCATTCTTCTCTTTGAAACTTCCTTTTAACTTGAAAGGTCAAAAGGAATTAAAAGGTGAGGAAAACCCTGATGCTGCTCTGAATTTTCCTGGATTTCATTAAACATTTTTCTGACGTCAGCACAGAACTGAACTACTTCATTATAATATACAGTGTTTACTAAATATCAGGAATACATTTTTATTAAGAGTAATGTCTAGTGATGGAAAAAATAGGAGAACACAATTTTTATGAAATAAACCATTAAATCTACAAACATCCTTCTCAAATCTTTTAGCTGAAATGCTGGGATGTTACACAACTCAACCCAATGATGGTAATAATATTTGCTGTTTATGTAACACCAATCTTCTGAGGAGCTAAATTGACTTCACAGGTATTGTATAATGAAACCTCACACCACGATCTGGGTGAGGAAAGTGGTTACTATCATTTTATTAGAAAGGAAAATAAAGGTGAAATGGCTTATCCACATTTTCATCAGAGGCCAGCAATCAAGCCTTCCAGATTTGCTCCTCATTGCTTTTTTAGAAAAATGAATTCCTTTCTATATGACAATAAATATTTATTTGCAATAGAAGTACTAATAGGCATGTGCTGTCCCCGCTGATGGAATATAGTAAGGGGCCCATCCTCCCCCGCCCCCACCAAGTTTACCATCTAAATAAGACAAACAAGACAAGACATGAAAATACAGAGCCTTGGAGTGTAATTTGCACTGCTGAGAAGTAGTTGGCTCCTGTTTCAATTTCTTCTCTTGAAGTCACATACATATTTCATCCTTTGCATAGTTTGGCGATGTATCCGGCTAAGAGCTATAAAGCTATTTAATTTGTTTTTTGGTAAAGCGTTTTATGTCTGGAAAATGGATTTGTACATCAGTGGCAGCCTGTAACATGGCTAAGTGTTCTGATTGACAGAACACCCACGTTCAGACTTGTTTATTTTTTGATAAGGAAAATGCCAGCTAACTTAGTCCATATGTGTTCTTCCACGGGAGAAGGCTTATTCACAAGGAATGGACACTCATTTAAAAATAAAATGACAGGGATTATGAGAACAGTCATACATAGGAGAATTAAATTTTCCTTTCTCTTTTTCACTTAAAAATGTTTTTTAAACATCGATCCCATTAAATAATATTTAATGCTAAGTTTATCAATATATATTTTTAAAAATTCAACTCTTAATCTTTTAGTATCAGGCTACCTTATTCTTATTTGAAGGAATAGAAAAAATTTTTAAATATAGAGAGTTTATTATAAAATATAGCAGAATTAAGCAAATATATAGAGCTTTCCCACCGGGGCTTCCCAGGTCACTCGGTAAAGAATCCTCCTGCCAATGAAGAAGATGCAGGAGTAACAGGCTTGATCCTTGGGTTGGGAAGATCCCCTGGAGAAGGAAATGGCAGCCCATTCCAGTAGTCTTACCTGGGAAATGCCAAGGAGAGAGGAGCCTGGCAGGCTACATGGGGGTCACAAGGAATCCGACACAACTAAGCACACACTTGCATAAAGCATTCCATTCATGTAGTGAAGATACTAGAAATCTTATGACTCAAGCAAACCAGAATTGGGTTCAGAAATTACTATAAAATCTATTTCTTAAGTTTTTGGGAAAAGAATGAAACCCCATTGTCTTGAGATGTCCTCTCCATGACACCCTCTGCAGAAGAGCCTTTGTGGAGAGCTTGTGAGTCTTTTGTCGGGAAAATGAAGCTGAATATTATCAGGAACTGTGAAGGTTCTAAGAGTCACCTGCTTGTATGTGAACAGATGAACTTGCCTCAGTTCTGTGCGTGNTTTTAAATATAGAGAGTTTATTATAAAATATAGCAGAATTAAGCAAATATATAGAGCTTTCCCACCGGGGCTTCCCAGGTCACTCGGTAAAGAATCCTCCTGCCAATGAAGAAGATGCAGGAGTAACAGGCTTGATCCTTGGGTTGGGAAGATCCCCTGGAGAAGGAAATGGCAGCCCATTCCAGTAGTCTTACCTGGGAAATGCCAAGGAGAGAGGAGCCTGGCAGGCTACATGGGGGTCACAAGGAATCCGACACAACTAAGCACACACTTGCATAAAGCATTCCATTCATGTAGTGAAGATACTAGAAATCTTATGACTCAAGCAAACCAGAATTGGGTTCAGAAATTACTATAAAATCTATTTCTTAAGTTTTTGGGAAAAGAATGAAACCCCATTGTCTTGAGATGTCCTCTCCATGACACCCTCTGCAGAAGAGCCTTTGTGGAGAGCTTGTGAGTCTTTTGTCGGGAAAATGAAGCTGAATATTATCAGGAACTGTGAAGGTTCTAAGAGTCACCTGCTTGTATGTGAACAGATGAACTTGCCTCAGTTCTGTGCGTGCCGGCAGAGGACATGAGTGTCAGGGTCAGAAACCAAGATAGCTGTCTCATAGCAGAGAAGCAGTAAGAGTCTCAGGGCTGATCTAGTTCTCCAGGCCTGCAAAGTCCTTGGGGTGATACAGAGAGGCCCAGGTAACAACATCAGAGCCGAGAACCCTCTGGCTTGGGGTAACTAAAGTGAAATGGAAAGTGTTAGTCACTCCGTCGTGTTTGACTCGGCAACCCCATGGACTGTAGCCCGCCAGATTCCTCTGACCATGGGATTCTCCGGGCAAGAATACTGGAGTGAGTAGCCATTTCATTCTCCAAGGGATCTTCCTCACCCATGGATCAAACCCAGGTCTCCCGTGCTGCAGGCAGCTTCTTTACGGTCTGAGCCACTGGGGCTGAGCCATATTATCATATGCAGTAAACAAGCTTGCTTAACCTTTGCCAATAAAAGACAGATCATTTCCATTATATCAGACTGTAAGTAAACCTGCCCTCTGCTTGGAGGGAGATATGTCTCTACAATGCAAAGCTGTACATTGTTGAAAGAGGACAGTTCTGCTTACAAAATGTGCAGATGATCAAGAGACCCATGGAGAACTGTCTCCCAGGAAGCATTTTCATTAATGTTTCATATTATGATGCAAATTTGACATTTCTGGTTCTAATGTAAGAATCAGTTACTATGAATTTAATTGAGTGCTTCGAATCTGGTGGTCGATGTCTTGACTAGGAATAGGAAAAAGTGGTTAGGAAGCATTGCTATTAATATTTTATTATTTAGAGAAACAAGATGATTGGGACATGTTTATATTATCTCACTCCCACCGAATTTGTATTAGTGGCTCAGCACATAGTAGGTGCTCAAAAAATTATTAGGTCTGTGTGTTCTAAGAAATTTGGCAACTTGACTGACCTGAAGAACCAAGACCTGCAGTGGTTTCTGTAGAGTACCAATAAATAGTGTCTAAGATTAATCTGAGTTGGATACAATTTGGTGGATGATGTCCAAGGAGTACATGTTAATACAGAAAATGATGGTGAAAAAAGTAGTAAATATATT
Organism: Neotragus moschatus; assembly: GCA_006410615.1. Lineage (NCBI taxonomy): Eukaryota > Metazoa > Chordata > Mammalia > Artiodactyla > Bovidae > Neotragus > Neotragus moschatus. The sequence continues at coordinate 1,391,486 of SJYA01000709.1, forward strand.
GTAGCTTCATTTAATATCTTGACCTCCTTGTAAGAAATTCAGGAGATTTGTAAGCATGCTATTGTTTTGTTTTACTTCACTGTTGGCCAAGGCAGATGCAATTAAGTATCTGATAGAGGATGGATATTATGCTATTCTATAGAATTTCAGAAGAATAAATGATAATTATAGTTTTCTCAAGATTTTGGATTAATTAAACTCAAGATTTTATTGTGGTAAAGAATGATAGAGATTGTTACAAATAAAGACAATAACTGTTAATATTTTGCCATTTTTTCCATGAAATTAAATTCATTCATTTTTTTTCTTTTCTTATAATCATTCATGGTTTGCAAAAGAGAAGTAAAGAAAAAATTAATTAGAGCCTTACACATACTTACTTTTAAAAATTAAACGTTGGAGACATACAAAAATATATGAATGTAAATTATAACATGTTAAGAATCCCCCAGCTGAAGCCCTAGCATTACCATCAGTAACTTACTTTTAAATCTTATGTTTTCATACTATCCTACCACTCTGGTTCCTTATAAGAAAGACCTAGTCAGCACCATGAAATTTGTATATTCCTACTATTAAGCAAGGCTTTGGAACTATCCTGGTAGCTCAGTCAGTGAAGAATCTGCCCGCAGTGCCGGAGACCCAGGTTTGATCCTTTGGTCTGGAAGATCCAATGTTAATATACTCTGTCTAGGTTTTCACCTCTCAGAATCTTCCACTCAAGAATATTTTGTCTTTCTTTATTCGCGTATTTGTTTATGGAATTGTCCTTAAAAATAAAATATCCAGGTGAGGCAGACACGCCTCTGTTCTCAGGAGTGCTCAGCTGGGCTGACTGTGATGCTGGTTCGGGACCTCCTGTTGAAATGTTGGCATTAGATGAGAATCTGTGGGTTGCTGTAGCATCTGAGATGTGTTAGCAGGGTCTCATTCCACTAGAACACGTGTTTTTCTAGACTCTGTGGCGATCTTGCAGAGAGTCAGGGATGAAATAACAGATTGTCTTCAAATGCTGCCGTCCAGCTCTGAATTTTATTGGCATTTTCTTATTCCACTGTTTATTTCATTAAGTGAAATCTGTTTCTCTTACGTCCCGTGCAGAATGTGAAGGATGACGGACAGCATGTGTGGCGACTCAAGCACTTTAACAAACCTGCCTACTGCAATCTTTGCCTGAACATGCTGATCGGCGTAGGGAAGCAGGGCCTCTGCTGCTCCTGTGAGTATGTTTCCTTTGTCTGGACAGTATCACCTCCGGTGAGGAAAGGTTGATTTCACAGCACAGCCCTGTTTGTAGACAGAGTCAAGAAATTAACCTGATCCTTCCTGTACCTGATTTATGTCTCCCTGTAGTATGTTTCTGAAGGCTTAGGTCATTCTAGTTTTAACTTCCTTCAATTTTGGAAAACCTTTTCCTTGGGAAAGGAATAAGGACATTTTCCAACTCACAAGCCATTTTCTTTCCACTGTAATTTAGTTTATTCATGATTCTCACTGCTTCTGAGAGTATTAGGAAAATTTCCACTGGCCTCTCATGCTTATATCTTACATTTATGCATATTTGTCTTTTTCCCCCCAAATTAGATGCTTTATTCACATTATTTTCCTATAATGAGCTTATTCCTTTCAGTCTTTTAAAAATAATTACTTGATCAGTTTGCACTCAGATTAAGAAATCACAAGGAATAAAAACTAATCTTGTACCTCAGACACATGAGTTTTAATTCTATCATGGAGAAGTTCTTCATATCTGTTTAATGGGTATTAGAATGCAAAGTTTTCCCCATTCATGAATTGCAGCCATTATTTTTATTTTAGCACATTTATCTTTGCAATATTTATTTTATTCTATGGAATACTGCCCACTAGAATTTTTGGATAATGCTTGCATCAATTTACAAAAGGCACTTAAGAAGTTTTAAACCAATAGCATGTATTCCTGAGGAACTTTTGCATTCTGTGATACTTCTGCTGAAACAGGGGGGAATACTGAGTCCTCCTCACTAAGGGTGACTTTGTCTTAGTCCAGCACATTGCCCAACCATACTCTTTTCTGCAGTGTATGTTCACTGAACCTGTCAGGTTTATTGGATACATCCCATTTTTGTGCATTTATAATAAATCTAATTTCTTACCTGGCTTCCATATAATACATACTTTTCAGATATTAATTTTAGCTAATGGCTTCTTTGGTAGCATATTTGGGAGAAGACTTTCAGATATTTTATATGACATTAAAAACCATATTTTAGGACTACTTTTAAGTGTTTACAGATTTTAATAAAATAACATAAAATTACCTCATACCACTTCGGAGGGCTGTTTCTGGTGGCCACATTTAAGAAGCTAGTTACCCCAGAACATTCTCCATATATGAAGGAAGTAATTTATTTTCAAGGATTTATTATTTTTAAGGAAAAATAATTTTTCAGAGTATTTTCTATTGATGGGAGCTTATGAAACAAAATGGTAATTCTCAAATAATGCAGGCAGTGTCATATAAGAGTGAGAATCTTACAAATTTTAACTGCTAAGTGTAGCAAATGTAATATACAATATCGTTACCATGAGGGAAGAGAAGAGAAACTATCTTTTCTTCCTCACTGTTGCCAAAGGGAGTCACAGCTGTGGCTATTGGGGAAGAGTTTTACTATATAAATATTATGTGAACTTAGTATTTTTTTCATTCTAATTCCATGCAGTGGTTAATTTCTTTTTGTTTTGTTGAGAGAGCTACCTGGTTGCTTTTTTACTTAATTTTTATTCCCTGTATTTATGCATTTGTTACTCTTAATTAGAAACCAGTATTTTATTAAAGAATATCTTTATAAGATCCTGAGTTATACTCAAAATCAACCCATGTAGTGATTTACAGATGCCAATAAACTGGATATGTTGGCTTTATGTCCATTTTACACACCCCCCCATATATATCTTTGTATTTGTGAATATATGCATATTTGTGCTTAGTTGCTCAGTCATGTGTGACTCTTTGGAAATCCATGGACTATAGCCTGCCAGGCTTCTTTGTCCATGGGGAATCTTCAGCCAAGAATATTGGAGTGCATTGCCATGCCCTCCTCCAAGGAATCTTCCCAACCCAGGGATTGAACCCAGGTCTCCCACATTGCAGGTGGATTCTTTACCATCTGAGCCACCAGGAAAACCCATATATATTTGCACATACATATTAATTTTGTGTATATATATATCATAAAATATAAATATACACGCTCATTTACATCTTTGTATATGTGTATATATACATATTTGTGTATATATATTAATTTTTGCATCTATATATCATAAAATACATATATACACATGCACACACATGCACACACACACACACACACATACACACACACACACATACACACACACCATATGCTGTCTAGCAAAGGTTTTTCCTTTTGGAGACAAATTGCCATGATGGCTATGAAGGATGACGTTGAGCTGAAGGCCTGGCATGTATGAGGAAATCTATTCTCTGGAAATAGACTAACCAGCTATTTAAGATTTAGATAAATCAATAGACAAAACAGCAGAAACTCATGGGCCTTTACTCCCATGCCTGCCAGCTGCTCTCATGCTTATACTCTGTAAAATATAGATCTTTTCCTTCTAACAAATGACACCAAGCCATTTGGCAGTCATCAATTTGTCGTTAATATTTTTGTCATCTGGGAATCATTGTGAAAAATTTGAGTGAGGCCTGATTTAATTAAGCATTTCCTGCTATGCCATGATAGAAGAGTCTTGGTTTTTCGCATGCATAATATTTCCTGTACTAATTGGCCTTTTGTGTTCCATGGTCAAAGCCGTAGACTTGGACCTTTTCTTGATGTCGCTGATTGGATTGATTAGGGAGCAGTGGCTACGAAACAAGGTTCTGTTAATGTCATTCTTTCTCTGTAAAATTGCAATCTGGGCCAGGATGAGCTCTGAATTTGTGTACATGTTTTCTTCCAGTTTGCAAGTACACAGTCCATGAGCGCTGCGTGGCTAGAGCGCCTCCTTCGTGTATCAAGACTTACGTGAAGTCCAAGAAGAACACTGATGTGAGTGCGTGGCCATGCTGGCTGTTGGAGCATGTTGTTTATGGATGCCTCTCCTCACTGCAGTGCTCTCGCCCTGTTCTAGGTGATGCGTCATTACTGGGTTGAAGGCAACTGCCCAGCCAAGTGCGATAAGTGCCATAAAACGGTCAAGTGTTACCAGGGCTTGACGGGACTGCATTGTGTTTGGTGTCAGATCACAGTGAGTACCACTGGAGAATATATCTCTTCCATTCATTCTTGATGAACACACTGTATCCCATGCTCTCTGATGAGTCTTAGAAGGCCATCTTGAATTTTAGACTAAATCCAAGTTAGCGTAGCATAATGGGAACCTCTCATCTCCTGTGTGGCTCCCAAGGGGATAAAGGTCAGGGTCGAATTTGACCTCAGAGGGTCCAGAAGTTTTAGAGCTAACCTTACAGATAGTACTGTCATGAGGCTTTCAAGCTGTGCTCTGTGGAGTTCTAGAAAGGTAACAAGGCGCCGTGGCTGTGGGTGGGCAGTGAGCTTGGAATATTGACTGGGTAGAGCTCAGCTCTACCCTGAAACTCTATTTTGGTAGAATTTATTATTCTACATATTCTATATTTATTTTGAGTATAGGATCTATTAGGCTTAAAAAGGGTAGAACCATGAATAATGTGATCGAAAGACTTAATTTTACAGTGAAGATACTAAGACCAAGAAAATTTAAGCAAATCATTAATGACCACACAGCTAAGTAGAGATGTAGGCGTGTCCATATTTTAGTTCTTGATGATTCTAAGAACTCACTTACTCCTTCTTTACAATGTGTTGTTGCCTTGCTCCTTTCATTAAGTCATAGATTGAGGAATACAGGTATGGATGTAAATGCTAACCACTGATGGCATTGCCAGTGAAGANAGTGAAGATACTAAGACCAAGAAAATTTAAGCAAATCATTAATGACCACACAGCTAAGTAGAGATGCAGGCGTGTCCATATTTTAGTTCTTGATGATTCTAAGAACTCACTTACTCCTTCTTTACAATGTGTTGTTGCCTTGCTCCTTTCATTAAGTCATAGATTGAGGGATACAGGTATGGATGTAAATGCTAACCACTGATGGCATTGCCAGTGAAGAAAGCAGAGGCCACTTGGTCTTTCCTGGGAAATCTGTACACTCTCTCTGGCTTGCATAATTGAAAAAGCTGCTTCAAATAACTTCTGGGATAAACACATTTATTAGATGGTACCTCTAGTATTTTCATGTTGTATTTCTGGAAATTAATTAGAATGCACATTTTTAAGAATAACCATTTTTTACCATTTGGTACGTTTATGGGGCTGAACTGTCCTGCCATTGACTTTGTTTTCTCTTTACACCTAGTGTATGAGACATCTTATTTATAGGACAAATTGTTCTTGCATTGTGGGAATTATGCAGTAGAGAGCAGTGTATCACTTAAGCAAATAAGTTTCTGTGTAGTGCCCCTGAGCAATCCTCCCCAGCATACACACCATTTAAAAATTTTCTTAAGTACACATACACACACACATACACACAGGATGATGAGAAAAACAAACTGTGACTTGTATTTCAAAAGTACAATTAAGTACTTTTTTTTAAAATGAATACATTTTCTTCAATCATTTTCAGCTATTACTCAGTTAAATTATATTTACATTTGAAATTTCCTCAGTTATGAAAGACAGTCTTACTTTTTTGAAGTGATTGGGTATTATAAAATATCTAACAATGATTTAAACTATACATGTGAATGACTTAAACATATTGATTTCTCAGTTTTAAGAAGGCCATAACTATTTTGTTTCTTAAAAACCTTGTGCTCATTAAAATATTAATTTTCTTTTCTAAGCATCTATAAAAATTTAATTTTTGTGTCAGATCTTATATAACTCTATTCCTCTTATTTTCCCCATGGAGTACATCTTTTGTTAGTTATATCTTTATTTTACTATAACCTGAATTTGGAGAGTATCAGCATTTGTTTCTTCCTGTATTTCAAGTTATTTCCCATCATTGATACATTTCAAATGTGTTATTTTCTTCCCCATTTTCAATTTCTTTTTTTTATTGGAGTATAGTTGCGTTACAATGTTGTGTTAGTAGTTTCTGAAGTACAGCAAGGTGAATCAGCTCTATGTATACATATGGTCCCTCTTTTTTGGATTTCTTATTCATTTAGGTCACCACAGAGCACTGAGTAACGTTCCCTGTTCTATACAGTTGGTTATCATTAGTTGTCTGTTTTATTCATGATAGTGCATATATCGGAGAAGGCAATGGCACCCCACTCCAGTACTCTTGCCTGGAAAATCCCATGGACAGAGGATCCTGGTAGGCTGCAGTCCATGAGGTTGCTAAGAGTCGGACATGACTGAGCGACTTCACTTTCACTTTTCCCTTTCATGAATTGGAGAAGGAAATGGCAACCCACTCCAGTGTTCTTGCCTGGAGAATCCCAGGGACGGGCAAATCTAGTGGGCTTCCGTTTATGGGGTCGCACAGAGTCGGACATGACTGAGCGACTTCACTTTCACTTTTCCCTTTCATGCATTGGAGAAAGAAATGGCAACCCACTCCAGTGTTCTTGCTTAGAGAATCCCAGGGACGGGGGAGCCTGTTGGGCTTCTGTCTATGGGGTTGCACGGAGTCGGACACGACTCAAGTGACTTAGCAGCAGCAGCAGTGTATATACGTCAGTTCCTATCTCCCAATCCATTCCACCTACCCTTCCCTTCTTGGTATCCATACATTTGTTCTCTATGTCTGTGTCTGTATTTCTTCTTTGCACCTAAGTCCATCTGTTCCACCATGTATTTGCGTTAATATACAGCATTTGGTTTTCTCTTTCTGACTCATTTTAGTCTGTATGACAGTCTCTAGGTCCATCCACCGCTTGGCAAATGGCACAATTTCACTCCTTTTTATGGCTGAGTAGTATTCCATTGTCTACATGGACCACATCTTCTTTACACATTCCCCTGCTGATAGACATTTAGGTTGCTTTCATGTCCTGGCTATTGCAAATAGTGCCTCAGTGAACATTGCAGTGTTTTAAATTGTGTATTTAAAATATGAACACTATAAAATTATGCACTGCCTCCTTTCCTGATATAAAAGCTTTTAGAGATTTTAAGTTTCTTTATTTGACTTCTCTTCTCTTTCCCCTATTTAATATCTTCTGCCTTTTTCATTCTATGGGAATTACTCTCCTCAGAGTTACCATAGCTAATAGTTCTTAGTGATAATCAAGGCATCTTGAAATGTTTTTTCTTATTTTATATTCCATTTTGCTATTCTTGTTTTCTTTCTTTTGTTTCAGTGGTTCTGACACTGAAAATTTACATTTCTAGCCCCATAAATCTCCAGTTATACACTTATATTTGGTCATGATCCTGGTTCTAGTCTTATAAGAAGTTAGGCCTTCCCTTTTATAGGAAAGAAGACACTGTGTCTGAATAAACTCTGCTTTTATAATCTGAGGATTTCAGATCCAGTTCAGTTCAGACAACGTGCCTCTAACTTCTTACTCCTAAGGTCAATGTGTACCTGAAGATGACTCTTTTGTCACTACAACAAAGTACAATATAAGCTATAAGTGTCTTCAAATCCCACCTTCTACTCAGAGTACAGGCTAACAGGGAGCACGAAAGGGTTTAATGTAGAGTCAGAGAAAAATGGAGCTTCTCAGGGTGCTTCTTAGCTTACTAAACTCTCCCAAGACCTGAGGCTTCTGGCTAACTTCAGCTTTATTTGCTATAAACTGTGATATCCAGGGTTCTGTGAGTGTTTGGTTCATGAAACAAAACTGAAAATTAAAAAAAAAGTTCTCATGTTTCCAGAAGAAAGAATATATATATGTACATATATATATATAAGCTTCTTCTACGTAGCTTCAGCTTCTGTACTCTTTTGGCTTTTTGCTGCTGCTAAGTCGCTTCAGTCGTGTTTGACTCTGTGCGACCCCATAGACGGCATCCCACCAGGCTCCCCCGTCCCTGGGATTCTCCTGGCAAGAACACTGGAGTGGGTTGCCATTTCCTTCTCCAATGCACGAAAGTGGAAAGTGAAAGTGAAGTCGCTCAGTCATGTCCGACTCTTAGCGACTCCATGGACTGTAGCCTATCAGGCTCCTTCATTCATGGGATTTTTAACGTTAAGCAATTATATGAATATATTTACTAATTTATTGATTTTCTGCCTAGGTTAAATAGAAGATTTCTACCTCCGACCATTTCTATATTTAGTATGATCTATACTTTGTTCTTGAACTATTATATGAAGATTTCAGCCTAAAGTTGATCTGGTCTTGACTGACACACTCCTGATTGCCTTTATTTTTAAAAATATTCATTTATGTATTTGGCTGCACTGACTCTTAGCTGTGGCATGTGAGTCCTTTAGTTGCAGCATGTGTGATATAGTTTTCTGACCAGGGGTTGAACTGGGGGCCTCCTGCCTTGGGAACATAGAGCCTTAGTCATTGGACTACCAGGGAAGTCCCCTGCTTGCCTTTGAACAAACTGAATCTACTTTCTTATATCTTTTTGCTTCCCAGAAAGTGCTATAAATACAGTAAAGAGCTAGCAGAAGCTGTGAAAGTGATGGGATGTGCACCATCAGAGCTGAGTGTTAAGGAGGCCTATCTGAATGGAGTCTGTATGGAATAGACTGTAGAGAGAAGCAAAGAGAATGAAATCTGGTTACATTCCAGTGGTTTTACAAATGCTATCACTTCCTTTAAGCATAGGGCTTTTGGCAATTGCTTGAGTCTTAATTTAGTCATAAGTTAGACTGACCGTATTCCTATAAGTGTCTCTGTTCAACAGCTAAGGCAGTAGTTGTATAATCTTGGACAAAGTATATACAAGCTTTGGCCAGTTTCTTAATTGTCAAATGGATATAATGATACCCATCTTGTAAGTTTTTTTTATAAAAATTAAACAAATTTTTAAAAATCTTTATAAATATGTTTAGTGCAGAATCTCATACACAATAATGCTTGCATGTGTGCTAAGCTGATTCCGTTGTCTGACTCTTTGCAACCCCATGGACGGTAGCCCACAAGGATCCTCTGTCCATGGGATTCTTCAGGCAACAATACCAGAGAGGGTTGCCATTTCCTTCCCCAGGGGATATTCCTGACCCAGGGATCAAACCCGAGTCTCTTAAGTCTCCTACATTGGCAGGCATGTTTTTCACATCTAACTCCACCTGGGAAGCCCATAGTAGTGTTTAGTGATCGACAATTACTTTCACTGTGAAGGCTAGGTAAAATGTTGTGTGTGAGTGTGTGTGTGTGTGTGTGTGCGTGTGTGTGTGTATGTGCACGCGTGCACACGTGTGTGCTCAGTTTTGTCTGACTCTTGTGACCCCATGGACTGTAGCCCACCACATTCCTCTGTCCATGGAATTTTTCAGGCAAGAATGCTAGAGTGGGTTGCCATGTCCTCTTCCAGGGCAATCTTCTCAGTCCAGGGAATGAGCCCGCATGCCTTGTGTCTCTTGCATTGGCAGGCAGATTCTTTACCACTAGTACCACCTGGGAAGCCCAGGTAAATTGTCATATGGGGGCACAAAACCCAACCTCTGGCTCACAGAGGGTACTCCGTGAATGTTACTCAAACCATCTCTCTCCCTTCTAGAAGGATCTCTAATTTCCCAGTCTAAGAATAACACCTGCATGTTCTAAAAGCATCCAGAAACATGTGGTCCTGAATATCACTAAACCCTAGACTAAGCTGATTTATTTATATTCACAAACTCTCTTCTATGAAACATAGTAACATCATGCTTGCAATGATTGGAAATAGAGCTGAAAGTCAATCTCATCCTTGTCTTTCACCTTTGTCTCATTTATTCAACCTGTCACCGAGCCTCTGAGTTTCCTCCTTAAAATATCTCTCTTGGATTTGGTTTTTGTCTTCACCATTCACAGCCCAAGTGCAAGCTCTTAGCACCTCTTGACTAGATTGGAGTCAGAAATCTTGGCTTCCTTCCCTAACAGAAGGTAGTTTTCCTATAACACAGACTGCATACCACCTCCAGAATCAACTTCTGAAAATACTGTTTTGTTCTCATATGCCACCTTTGGCAACCCATAATAGTTCTGTGAAAATAAATGCAGCCCTCACTTCTTCCTACCTCAACCTAGTTTTCATTTCCCCAATAATATGAGAGCCAAGCCTAAGTGCATGGCGTATGTAATATTCCCCTCCGTGCCCAGGCCCTGCTATAAGTTGAGTATGTCTGTGGACAGTTCCCAGGGAAAGCTATGCTTCACCCCCATGTTATTTAGTTCACTTTGCTTTATTTTATTTTTTTAGTATAGTTAAAAATTTCATTTGTTTATTTTGCTGTGTTTGGGTCTTGATCGCCACGTGTGGGCTTTCTCTAGTTGCGGTAAGTGAAGGCCACTCTCTACTTGCCATATTTGGGCTTCTCACTGCCATGGCTTCTCTTGTTGCAGAGCACAAGCCCTAGGGTGAGTGGGCTTTAGTAATTATGGCCCATGGGCTTAGTGTCCCTGTGGCATGTGGGGTCTTCCCAAACCAGGGACCGAACCTGTGTCTCCTGCATTGGTGGATTTTAACCACTGGACCACCAGGGAAGTCCCTTGCTCACTCAGATTGCCCTGAATGCATCCACCTCAAATTCTAACTACACTTCAAGAACCAAATTAAGTTCCGTATTTCCCTTGAGATTTTCCTGGACACTGTTCACTTTTTCTGAATACTTTCCAAACTTTTATTCCACACCGAAAGAGGACTGACATGCTGTCTAGAACTGTCATGTCTGCATGCTAACCTTGTCTGCACTGCTCGGTCACAGTCTTATCCAGCTCCACACCCAATATACACCTTTGGATCACCCGAATCACCCTAAATCTTGATTCAGTGCCGAATATAGAGGATATCCTCAACAATTTCACTTTCATGACAGGTATCCTTTTCTTCTTACTGCTAAATAGTGAATTTTAAATGTACAACTTAAATTGGTTTTTTTTAAACATCCTGTAATCCTCAAATATACATCAGGTATACAAGTGTGTGTATACAAATACTTAAAGATAAAAAAAGTATTAGTCGTTTAGTAGCATCCGACTCTTTGCAGCTCCACGGACTGTAGACCACGAGGCCCTTCTGTCCATGGGATTCTCCAAGGATGAATAGTGGAGTAGGTAGCCATTTTCTTCTCCAGGGGATCTTCCCAACCCAAGGATCAAACTCAGGTCTTCCACACTGCAGGCAGATTTTTTTACAGTTGGAGCCACCAGGGAAAACACTCCCTTTTATTCAGAACCTGTGGATTCCTGATGTTACAGAATTTTGCCATCATTTAGATAGAAAGTTAGGCTCTCAGAACTGAGTTTTATCTCCTTTTGTAAGTCTCACCGCTTAAAAATGAAAACAGGAAAATCCTAAGAAAAAACAATATAAACTGTCCTCTAACACTGAGGCACCCACTTTCCTGTGCTTTGTAATTTAGTCGTCTGGGCTGAAGGTCTTCATTGCCTCTTTTTCCCTCCTCTTGCTGACATTCCCTGATCCTTGAGATATCACTGTTTAATCGCTATTACTAGAGAGATGCAAATTCAGACCACAGTGGGTGTCCCCTCACGCGAGTTAGAATTGCCATCATCAAAAATCTCCAAACAATAAGTCCTGGAAAGGGTATGGAGAAAAGGGAACCTTCTTGTACTTTTGATGGGAATGCAAATTGATGCAGCCACTATGGGGAACAATATGGAAATTCCTTCAAAATCTATGAATAAAACTACCATATGACCCAGCAATCCTACTACTAGGCATATACCCTGAGGAAACCAGAATAGCTAAGACATGGAAGCCATGTAGATGTGAATGGACAGACAAATGGAAAAAGAAGTCATGGGACATATACACAATGGAGTATTACTCAGCCGTAAAAAGGAATGCATTTGAGTTGATTATAATGAGGTGGACAGACCTAGAGCCTATTAAACAGGGTGGAGTAAATCAGAAAGAGAAAGAGAAATATCATTTATTAATGCATATATATGGAATCTAGAAAGATGGTACTGATGAACCTATCTACAGGGCAACAATGGAGAGGCAGATTTAGAACAGACTTTTGGACACAGTAGGGGTGGGAGAAGGTGGGATGATTTGAGAGTAGCATTGGAATGCATACATTACGGTATGTAAAATAGATAGCCATGAGATTTTTCTGTATGACACAGGGAACCCAAAGCTGGTGCTCTGTGACAGCCTAGATGGGTGGGATGGGGAGGGAGATAGAAGAGAGTTTAAGAGGGAAGGGGCATATATATAGCTATGCCTGACTCTTATTGATACATGACAGAAACCATCATAATATTGTAATCATTCTTCAATTAATTTTTTTTTTTTTTTAGAAAAAGATCTCACTCTTTATACCTGTTGATTTCTACCATGAAAGCATTTTCTTGACATTCTATTAAAATAGGTTGTCATTTGCTCCTGGTTGTGGTAAAATCTCCATGGGCAGGCAGGACTCACAGTATCGGTAGATGAAACTTTTCATTTGAGCTTGGCAAAAGCAAGCCTATATTGTGGCTATAGATTATTGACTTTTGGTATCATGTAGGACTACCACTTCTTTGAAAATAGTCAACTCCTAACAATGATGTTTAAAGGTTTCCAATGACTTCACAATAGAAAGATTCATGCTTTAGCAAATACCAGCATTAACGCAGCACCTGAAATGGAAAAATGTTAGAGATAAAAATACATATAAATCAACAAATATTCCTCTAATCTGGTCAGTTCATTTTTTGGCAGAAAAAACATTTCTTCTTCTTTTTTTTTTTTCCAAATTCTTACAGAAATTTATTTTCTATTTTTATTCCTTTCAACTTTTTAGATTCTGTTTTCTTTTCTGTACAACACCTTCACTCTTTTCTCAACTCCNTGAGGCACCCACTTTCCTGTGCTTTGTAATTTAGTCGTCTGGGCTGAAGGTCTTCATTGCCTCTTTTTCCCTCCTCTTGCTGACATTCCCTGATCCTTGAGATATCACTGTTTAATCGCTATTACTAGAGAGATGCAAATTCAGACCACAGTGGGTGTCCCCTCACGCGAGTTAGAATTGCCATCATCAAAAATCTCCAAACAATAAGTCCTGGAAAGGGTATGGAGAAAAGGGAACCTTCTTGTACTTTTGATGGGAATGCAAATTGATGCAGCCACTATGGGGAACAATATGGAAATTCCTTCAAAATCTATGAATAAAACTACCATATGACCCAGCAATCCTACTACTAGGCATATACCCTGAGGAAACCAGAATAGCTAAGACATGGAAGCCATGTAGATGTGAATGGACAGACAAATGGAAAAAGAAGTCATGGGACATATACACAATGGAGTATTACTCAGCCGTAAAAAGGAATGCATTTGAGTTGATTATAATGAGGTGGACAGACCTAGAGCCTATTAAACAGGGTGGAGTAAATCAGAAAGAGAAAGAGAAATATCATTTATTAATGCATATATATGGAATCTAGAAAGATGGTACTGATGAACCTATCTACAGGGCAACAATGGAGAGGCAGATTTAGAACAGACTTTTGGACACAGTAGGGGTGGGAGAAGGTGGGATGATTTGAGAGTAGCATTGGAATGCATACATTACGGTATGTAAAATAGATAGCCATGAGATTTTTCTGTATGACACAGGGAACCCAAAGCTGGTGCTCTGTGACAGCCTAGATGGGTGGGATGGGGAGGGAGATAGAAGAGAGTTTAAGAGGGAAGGGGCATATATATAGCTATGCCTGACTCTTATTGATACATGACAGAAACCATCATAATATTGTAATCATTCTTCAATTAATTTTTTTTTTTTTTTAGAAAAAGATCTCACTCTTTATACCTGTTGATTTCTACCATGAAAGCATTTTCTTGACATTCTATTAAAATAGGTTGTCATTTGCTCCTGGTTGTGGTAAAATCTCCATGGGCAGGCAGGACTCACAGTATCGGTAGATGAAACTTTTCATTTGAGCTTGGCAAAAGCAAGCCTATATTGTGGCTATAGATTATTGACTTTTGGTATCATGTAGGACTACCACTTCTTTGAAAATAGTCAACTCCTAACAATGATGTTTAAAGGTTTCCAATGACTTCACAATAGAAAGATTCATGCTTTAGCAAATACCAGCATTAACGCAGCACCTGAAATGGAAAAATGTTAGAGATAAAAATACATATAAATCAACAAATATTCCTCTAATCTGGTCAGTTCATTTTTTGGCAGAAAAACCATTTCTTCTTTTTTTTTTTTTTTCCAAATTCTTACAGAAATTTATTTTCTATTTTTATTCCTTTCAACTTTTTAGATTCTGTTTTCTTTTCTGTACAACACCTTCACTCTTTTCTCAACTCCATCCCATAAACACACATACATATACACACATACACACAAGCTTATTCACACATTTTCTTTTTCTTCCTAAGTTGAGACAGCTTTTTTCAATAAACACAGATCTGGCTCTATATTAAGTGCTATTAGAAATGTTGTAAACTCTGAAATTATTTCCAAGTGTTTAATTCACTTCCAGAAATAGCTGGTTTATATTTTATGAATTTTCTAGCTAGGATACTGATTCCCTTACACAGAAATGGAAGTTTCTGTACATATAATAAAATATGACCTGATGATTTCTATGCCTTACTCTAAAAATGCAAAGGTAATTGTGAGCAAAAATAAAAACACTGTTTAAAAGGTAACAATTTCTTTACTCTGGGGCTCCATTGGCCTTCCATTTAAGAGGCAGGACTCATCAGTGTTCTATTTTATTGCTCTTCTTGATAAGTCTTTTTTTCTGTTGTGCTGATTTACAATCTAGGTTATCTTTAAGATAATTGTCAGACTTCAGTATCTTACTGTCACTGAGGAGGACTCAGCTTTGACTTTTTTTTTTCTGTAAAATGGCATGATGATGAGTTTAAGCAACTTGTTATCATTACTGATTATACTCACTTTATTCCTTTTTACATTTTTATTTAAAACATATACATACAGAAAATTATAAATATCCCAGGGAGAGAGTTTGGTGAATTTTGCACAAATGAGCACTATGTGTAGCTAACACCTGATGGAGAAGCAAAGCATTACCAGTAACCTAAGATACTTTTAGGGGCTAGTGGCTTTTAAATTCTATTATATGGTTTCTATTTTGTTGATATTTTCCATGTTTTTAAAGAGACTTCATTTGTTGCAAAGTTTTAATTTCACAGCAAAAATGATGTACACTTTTAATCTTGATAGTCTTGGGAACCATAAGCATTTTCTCATTGTCCTTCATATTTTATAGTTTGTCTTCAAGTATGTTTATGAACAATGTGGTCAGTGCAGTAGACCTGCTATACACACTGTGGAAAAATCAGTATTTTTCAATGTGGTGGCCTCAGCTTTGATACTTCCAGCTACAAATAATGTCATGATGTTGATGGACACCCACACATGTTTAGCAGCTGCCAGATTCCAGTCTTAAGAGAAGTGTGAGGTACCTATACATTATTAGTACAGACTTCTTGAGGGAGAGAATTTTCCTGCACTTTGTCTTCCTGTTTCACTGATGATGATATGGTTACTGACATCCTTGTAGATCCTGCTACATGCTTATGTTCCTGCAAGACCCTGTCTCATAGCCACCTGGACCACATGGCAATCAAACTGGGCAGTGCCATGCTGAGTTCATTTAGCTCCGCAGGGAAGCCAGGACTTCCCAGGTGATGGTAGTGGTAAAGAGCCCACTTGCCAGTGCAGGAGACATAAGAGTTGTGGGTTTGCTATCTGGATTGGGAAGATCCCATGGAGGAGGGCATGGCAACCCACTGCAGGATTCTTGCCTGGACAGAATCCCCATGGACAAAAGAGCCTGGTGGGCTACAATCCATGGATTGCAAAGAGTCAGACATGACTGAAGTGACTTAGCACGCAGCACACATGCTGGGAGCAGTGTTTCATAGGCCCCGTTCTAGTACCTATGCTCTGAAACCCTCAAACCTCAGTATGAAGAGGTACTTCATATATTCTCTTTGGCTTATCAACTTCGTGATTCTTTTTGAGTGCTCACTTCCTTGTTTGTTTTGCTGGAAAACTAGCTTAAATACCAAAAAGCTGTCATTAAATTCATTTTATTTTTGTTGTCTTTTATTACATCTGGTAACCCTCAAATAACTGTATAGAGAGGTTAGTCATCCCTTCCCATATCAGTTGCAGGTTGTTAGGAATGCATGGGATGGAGGCAGGGTGGAGGCTGAGCTGCTGGCAAGATCTTAATATCCTGCCTCTCTATCCTTCAGAGTTGCATGTAAAACTTCAGTCACTGCAAGCAAGTGTGAAAATTCAGTTTTTTCTCACTCTGTGCACACAGAAATTTTATCTTAGAGTCTTGCATTGTCAGTTTTAAATAGGTAGTGCAGGATGGAAAAGCAGAAGCTTTTTCTCTGTGACTCCAGGGTACAAAAGAGCCTTCAAGACACACAGCCTGACTTTGATTTTTGGTTCACTTTTCATAGGAATTGGTACATTCCTTTCCAAGGGCTACCGTAACGAAACACTGAGAATGAGCAGAAAGTTATCCTTTCATAGTTCTAGAGGCTAGAAACCCAAGATCAAGATGTTAGCGGGCCACGCTCCCTGTGAAGCCAGTGAAGAATCCACCCTCACCTTTTCCTGGTTCTGAGAGTGGCCCCCAATCATTGGTGGTCCTTGGCCTTTGGATTCATCACCAAATCCCTGCTTCTGCTGTCACATGACCTCTTCCCTCCGTGTCTGTCTCTTAATATCCAGATGTCTTTTTTCTCATAAGAAAGCCGGTCATTGGATTAAACTCCAAGCTATTTCAGTATAACTTCAACTGAACTTGAATATGCCTACAAAGATTTTAGTTCTCAATGAGTTCATATTGTACAGATACTGGAATTCAGGACATTAATTGGGGAAATACTCAGTTTAACATGCAACACTTGATACTCTGGTCTGAATCCCAAATTTCAGGGTCATGATTTATTCTGAGAAAATTGATGAAGTCTAATATATTAATAACATATTTAAACCAGTCACTAATTTATTTGGTGGAAACTATGCCTTTCCATTTGCCAGATGATTGCCTGTTCATTTAGTTCTGTTTTGCATATGGCTTCAAGTGCTTCTTTACCTTGAATACCTCTTGCCTCTTGACAAAGCAATGCCTGGTAAGATGAAACCACTTTTTTAATAAGGAGTTTACGTGTCACTGAGAAGCAAAACTGCTAATTATGGACGAATGTGTAAAGGTATTTTTATTTCATGTAATGTGGCCTAGTGTGAGTTAATTATAGTACAAGTAGCCTTAATTCCAAGGCAGGGTGTTACCACGATAGATGTTTTAGATCCAAGGACAACAGAAATACCTCTTCAGCAGTGAACTACTCAGTTGAGCTATTTTCTTAAGCAGCACATCTCCTCTCAGACTCCTATGCTTGGTTGTTAATGAACTGTTACAAAGGTAGGCTTGTGTTGGAAATTAATATAACCAAGATTTAAATGGGGTGGCTTTTGGTTCAGAACTGAAAAATAAGTCAGCTCCTTTTTGGTTCTGAACAAAACCTGTTATTTTATTAATATCTATAACTTTTTAAAAAGCGTGACTATTTCATATTACATTGATAGGGAGTAGGGGATAAATGTGTCCATAGGTGCCTTTAAACAACTATTACCTTAACAATTCTATGTGGCTCCAATAAGAATTATCACCTCAATTAAAAAAAGTCACCATAATATAATATAATATAATATAATACCTTAATTTCAACTTGTGGCCAGGGTTGATAAAAATATCAGTTTAAATTCATACATGTTGAAAAGTAAATTACACTTATGATTATAGACTTACTTAATGTAGAGCTGATAAATACAATATAAAGATAAATTTTTATAATCATAATCATCTTCTTATATTTATATCCTGCTCCTACTGAGATGAATCTCTGGTTACATTTACATATTGAATTAGAAAGTTAAAACTAATGATGGGATCAATTATGCCCCATACTGAGCTGTGCACTTTGGAATGACTTTGAGAAAACAGGAGGGAAAAAAAAAAAAAAAAAAAAAGCAGCCACAGTGCACAGTGGTTTCAAGATCATGCTAACAGATAAGCATAGGAAGGATTGTAATGGATGATAATGTGTGTTTGTCAAAGAAATCAGGCTTTTCAGGGGAGAAACCTAAAGGACATTTCTAATATAAACATTTCTGAGAATTAGAAAATATAAAGGCTGGGTCACGGAAGTTGCCGCACAGTTTATTTAAGGCAGACTGTATAAGAACAGATGTCGTAAGAGTCCCTTTATGATCCTGTTTGTTTGTTCTTGTAATTCTTCAAATGTATCTGCTGCATCTCAGGTGAAGTAGAATCTGCTTCATGTTTGCTGTTGTTATGCAAAATGATGGTTTCCTCTTTCTCCTTCCCTAGCTGCATAATAAATGTGCTTCTCATCTGAAACCTGAATGTGACTGCGGACCTTTGAAGGACCATATTTTACCACCCACCACAATCTGTCCAGTGGTACTGGTGAGTTTTTCCTTCTCATCATTCTGCTATAACTTGTGATTTCTGTAACTAACCGGTGCACCCTACCACGCGATGCTTTCAGAGGTCATTTTCCATTGATCAAGGCAGAGCTCAGTAGACCTAAAATACTTCCTTACTTCAGAGAAGACCTCTTTGCCCACTATATTTCCTTTTGCCTTCATGGCACAATAAACTTCTCAGTAAGGTATGCTCTAACTGGAGCTGACTCAGGTTTTATCACTCAGTCATGCTGTACTTACCAGAAATTGTATAGGCAGAACACCTCCACATTTTACATGTTTTATAGATTGAGCTTCCCAGAATAATGAAGTTATTCTTATGGGCAGTTTTGCTGGAGATGCAGATTCTGTATCTGCAATTGGGAAGTCTCTCACCTAAGTCAGAGGCTCCCTAGAAGGAGGACACACACCTGAAGAGAGCTGTGCACTGCCACGAGGTGTATTTTATCTTTTATTAGTAAATAATACATTACAGTTACTTGATTCAATAAATACACAAGCAAAAAAAAAATTGCCTAAGTAAAGTAACCTTGATAAGAGCAAATCCTGATAGAAAGAGAAGCAGCTATTCAAAGATAATATTCACATTACCTTTCAAAATCCAAATTGTTTCTAAAGTGAAGCAGTTATTTTACAAAACAAACTGTTTTATATCCATAATGCAGTTCTCATGTTTTTTTTAAACAACATGGAAATTAACTAGCTGGAACTTCAGTTTGATGTAAAAAAACACGACAACTAAGAAATGTTAGACAAATACTTTTCTAAAGGTCAACTTAGAAATTAATCAAATTACTCAATTTGCACCCACTTGTGATTCATTTTGTAATTATCTGTAAAATACTGGATGTATTTAAATGCCTTTATTTAAGAAAATTAACAACTATTTTCTCAAACTGCAAAGAAAAAGCAGAAGAAAATACCTCCATATTGCTGAGGATAGCAATAACCAATTCTAAATTTCCCTTTATCGTGTAAGAATTATAAGACATCCTGTAGTAAATAAGAGTAATTAAAATTAATGAGAGCCATATTAAATTTTTTTATTCTTTTGTAGTATTTTCTTAAAGAGAAAGAACTTGTAGAATTTTTATATATTTACATTTAAAAATACATAGTAATTTGTAATGGTTTAGACACACTCTTAATCTCAGATTTTAACTCTAAGGAAAAAATCTATTATGTCATTCCATTATCCAGCTATCTGTGTAAAACCCTACTAAATTCAGTGAGCCAGGGGACTATTTCTTTGACCTATTTATGTCAGCCTCTAGTCTTATAAGCTCAAAAATGAGATAGATTCTTTTATTATCCCATCCTTCCTTTCTTTGAAAGAATCAAAGGTAACGAACATGTGTTGAATAAATGGTTTTGTCTTGAGCAATCTTGCAGACTCTTTCATTGCTTTTGTAGACACTTTTGATTCTGAAGGTTTATTTTCTCATTAAATCTTCCTAAGGTTTTTATCAGGATTTGTATCTCAGCAGTTGCTGTGCTATCATTTTCTTGGTATTAACTGAAGTATTAGGCACTGCTAACCACCTCATCCTTCATGAATGTCTACCTTCCTTGACTCCCATTATCCTACCCTCTCCTGATTCTTCTTGTGTTTCTCTAGATACTTGCTTTTTATATCTTTCCTGATTTTCAAGAGTTCAGCCTGCCCCATGTTAACTCCCACCCAAATGCCCTACCCTCACTTGCATGCCATGGCTTTCTGCTCTTAACATTCTTCCCAGTGAAATCTTGCTTACTCATTTATTTCATCATTGTATTAATTTATATTAAGTTCAAACTCCGCTTATGAGTCTCAAGTGCTCAACCTGGAGGTTCCATGTTGTTACATGTATGATATATTATTATAAGTAATAACAGCAACTTCTACTTCTTGAGCACATATATTATACCAGCTACTATGCTAAATATCTTAGTCCATTTGAAAGTGTTTATTGTTTAGTAAGTGCCCAATAGTATTAACAGTGGAAAGAAGCCCAAATAAAATCTTTGCCTTCATAAAGTTTTCTTTCCAGTGGAGTGAAATAGGCAATAAGCAAAGCAGTAAGTAAGTTATTTAGTACCTGTTTGTGCCTCAGACAGTAAAGAATCTACCTGCCATGTAGGAGACCCAAGTTCAATCCCTGGGTAGGAAAGATCCCCTAAAGAAGGGAGTGGCAACCCACTCCAGTATTCTTGCCTGGAAAATACCATGGACAGAGGAGCCTGGAGAGCTACAGTCCATGGGGTCACAAAGAGTGGGCATGACTGAGCAACAAACACTTTCAATTTTATATGAACTTACTGGTGGTATTAAAAGTTTAAAGGGCAAAATTAAAGTGGAAGAAGAAAAGAAGAAATGCTGGAATTGCAGTTATAAGAGAGCAAGTTAAGAGTTCAAGGAAAATAGAGTTCCAGGAAATAGTAGAGTGAAGAGTTGAGGAATGTGAGCACGTTGCTACCTGGCTCTCTGGGGACAGAACTCTGTAGACAGAGGAGTCATTGAGGAGAAGCACAGACTCAGGCAGGAGAAGCCTGACATATCTGAAGACATTAGTGCCTGGGTCTGCTTTGCAGGACGAATAATAGTAGAGAATTTCAAATATGTCAAGATTTTCATATGCATAGGACAATTTAGGCTATTCTAAGGTCTTTAGCCTTTACTGTGAAAGAAATTGGAAGTCAGACCAGATGAGACAATGATCTGACTTATATATTTAAAAGAACATCAGTCTAACTGGTGTGTTTAGGGGCTAACAGTGGAAAAAGGAAATGACACTTAGATTTTCTTTGGAAAAGTAGGAAGCTGGTCACTGCTGAGAAAAAGGATAGTTTGAGAGTTTTTGCAGATCAGGAAGAAATTATGCAACAGTCATTTGGAGAATGGGAGCTATGTGGATCAAGGAAATACCAGATGATTGCCAGGGAATAAGGAACAGTCTCGGGTTAATAACAGTGAATTTAGAACAAGATCAGTAAACTTGAATGGGTACATTTCTCTGGTGATATTCAGTCTTATTTCTCCAGTTATATTCTAATTCCAGGAGTAGAATAGCCATGGGTCAGCTTTAATGAGACTGTGTTTTACCCAATATGATCAAAGGAGAGGGAATCAGAGGAGTTGAGAGTGTGTGCAAGCGAGTAATTGGGATTGGCTACGGAATTTAAGCTGGGAAACAAGGGAAGTTAAGGACATGGAAAGTAAAGCACAGCAAGGGATGTTAGGAAAATACATTTGTGGATTACAGTGGGATCAAAGATCTTTTAAATCAACCTTACTAATGTCAAGTTACAAGAATGAGTGAGATAACAGTTGAAATTATGGAGGAGTTGCAATTATTGATGATGATAGGTATGAATTAATTTAAATATCCAAGTGATGCCAAAAAGTAACTATTGTAACTTTCTTGATTTTACCTATGAGAAAAGTGAGAAACAGAGAGATTAAGTAAATTTTCAGTGTCAGACGGCTTTGAAGTAGCAATCCAAGATTGGAACCCAAGAACAATCATTCCAGAGCTTGTACACTGAGCTCATCATTTCTAGCCTTTCTCCAAGTCCCAAGGTAGATCTGCTGTTGGCCTTTTCTAGAACCTTCATTCTCCAACATTCCCAAGCCAGAAGCCTAAGAATTATCATTGATGCTTCATCTTGAATATCAATTTTATTATTAGGCAGCCTATACTGATGTTCTTACTTCTCTCTTTTGCCTTCAACCCAACTGTAACCGTCTCATATGTTACTTGCAAATTGTTTTCCAGAATTTTCCTAATATTAGTAGAATTATTATAGAATTGCCACTTTGCATTCTCCACACTGCTTCCGGGATCCACTTTCAAAAACACAATAAAATATTTTCCTACTCAAATATTTTAAAATACTTAAAATATTTTTATTGATTCCTATTTGAATTACAAAGTATCTAGCAAGGTAAACAAGGCTCGTTAACTGAATCACTCCACGTCATCCCTTACACACCATCTTACACGCTAGAAATCAAGGATTTGAACTACTTGAAATTCTCTAAGTATACATGCTCTTCAAAGCCTTTGTGGTTTTGTACAAGTCAATAAATTGTCCTGATCACTTTGCCTTGCTGCCTTGCTAAGCAGAAATTAAAGTTTGCTTTCTGATCATGGAATTAGTACTTGATTCTTAAACCCATTCGCTATTTAAATACTAAAACTTTAAACAAATTAATAAAGTTGTTCTGCACAGAAAATTGTTTAATATGCTTCAACTGATAGACTCTGAGGCTTTTTAATTTGTGAATTTTCAATAACTTCCCAGGAATTATTTCACACTGTATTTGCTACTGGAATTTTTAAACTTTCATTGAAAGAAAATCCTTAGTCCTCACACATAATACAATATTTTTTATTCTCTAATAATAACTTTCTTCTTAAAAAATATAAGTTCTCAGTTTCTCATAATCATGTGAGTTTCAAACTCAGTAGCAATGTGATCATTAACATTATTTATAGCTCATTCTAAAAACTATGGAATGCAGAATCAAAACCTAACATTTCATTGAAGTTTTTAATCCCTTTGACTCTATTGTCAGGAATCAGTTATTGAATGAGCAACGTAAACTTACTACAGATTAGATATCTTATGTCTGGTTGAAGCATTTTAATGGCATACTTCTAGGTCAAGGTCAGTCTTCTTATATTTTAGAGCATCCCTTCAGGTATTAATTTTATTCATTTATTTTTAAAATTTCTATACCTCTCTTCTCAGACCCCGGACTCTCCCAGATACTTATTAGCATTAATGATTCACTAGATATGTGCTCACCTGTTACGAAGATGAGCCAAGTCAGCATGTTCTTTGCACTGATGACATGTTTTTATAAGCGTACACTAAAAATTACTTCCACAGCTAATTTGTCTTGATAATGTCCATTTCCATAAAATAAAGCCAACTATTCTGAAATTAAAATATAAATGTAATCAATGATTCCATATATCAAATATAATCATGGATTTCTGGAATTGCAGTTGATTTCTAGCATATTTTAAGTATACGATCAAAAGAAGCTTCATCGTGTAAAAGTTATCTAGGTTATTTGTGACTGTGTTTGTGAACCTATAATTCTTTCTCTGAAGATTTTCCAGCAAAAAAAAAATTAAAATGACTAGAACTATTCTCTTTCTACTTCCATACTGAGGATAATTCGGGACTGTTTACAAAGGTAGCTTGAAGGTCTATCCTCATCTCACTTCCAAACAACTGGAAAGTGAATCCAATCCAATCCAATTAGTCAGGACTCTTGATCAGCAGCTTAATTTCTAGAAAAAGCCATTAACCCTTACCAAATGATAGTCAAAACAGATGTTCTTCCTTTAATGGACTCCGTCAAAAATGCGTTCCTGATTCTCATTTTGGATCACTCTCAGAAATCTCAGATTCCCAATCCCAATCAAATGTCAATGTAAAAATTGTAATAATTTCATATACATCATGACCTGATGGGCATGAAAATTGCCCACTTTTTTATGAGTTTTATTCCTAACCCAAGCAGATTTGGCCCATGTTGTTTTAGTCCCTCAGAGGTTTGCTTTAATTATTTTGTACCACTGTGTCATCAGCCTACACTGAAAGGCTTTAAAAAAATAATATGAAGCTGCTCCATTGTAACGAAAAAGGTGTGTTTTTAGAGATTCCTTCATTTCCTAACAGAAGTCCCTTTCCACTCTGTTATTCATCATTTAATAACCTCTGAATGTTAGTATTATTATCACGTTTCATCTTCTATCCGTAAGAATAGAGTAAAATTTATTCTGATGTTTGACTGTGATGCTCAGCTATATGTTATTTATTTCCGTGTGCTAATCTATAAGTCTGTTGTTATCCATTTCATAAATTCTGTTCACTATAATAGTCTCATTCAGTACTTCTCAAATTATTTTTGATAGTACAAAATTTTTTTAAGACCCAGAAATCAATAGAATAGGCCAGATAGAGTCCATCTGACTTTCACAATAATTTTATAGTGGAAGCTTTAAACTTGATACTTCCCTAGAACTAGGGGAAGTCTTACATTAATTATAAATCTTATGTATTTTTTTTCTAATGATCAGGCTAATTGAGTGTCTATGATTACATGTGTTTTTATGATAATTTTTCAGTTTGAATTGGGGTTTTATTCAATTAATTCTGCTCCTGTCAACAAATGCATACTTGAGATATCTCCTGAGGAAGTAGCTTTTTTAACTTAATATTTGAACAAAAAAAGCTGATCATCATAAAAGTCATTTCTATTATATTTAGCTCTGATTTAATTTTCTCTTTATAAAACAATTACTTTACATTAGAATTTAAAAGCAAGCTTCTATTCTCTAACTAACAAGGGGCTAATTATTTAGTAATTTTCTATATCAATATATATTAGTAAAGTTGATAAAATATGGGGACTATGTAATGTTGATTACTTTAAAGCTGGATTTATATTACATATAAGTATCCATTCTTCATGTAACTGTTAAGACTATGCCTTTAAGTTGTTTTTCAGATCATTGTTGATGAACAGTGTATATTATTTTTGTTTATAATAGCTGCAGTGTCAGATTCCTCCTGTTTTTCCTTCTCTTTCCTTCTCTCTTTCTTCCTTCCTTCCACTGACTTTTATAGAAGTCACCAAAGCTGAAAATTCAGATCAGAATAGTTCTCTTATTCACTGTAATTTTGATTCTGTTGGGCAAAACAGGCAAGGAGACTATATATTCCAGTGTGGTAAATCTTGGCTTACTGGAGCTTTTCAGTGAACAGAATCTTCATCTATTTTTCTTTTGCTGCTGCTAAGTCGCTTCAGTCGTGTCCAACTCTGTGCAACCCCGTAGATGGCAGCCCACCAGGCTCCTCTGTCCCTGGGATTCTCCAGACGAGAATACTGGAGTGGGTTGCCATTTCCTTCTCCAGTGCATGAAAATGAAAAGCGAAAGTGAAGTTGCTCAGTCGTGTCCAACTCTTAGCGACCCCATGGACTGCGGCCCATCAGGCTCCTCCGTCCATGGGATTTTCCAGGCAAGAGTACTGGAGTGGGGTGCCAATGTCTTTGTAATTCAAAGAGTAAATGAAAATTTTCTTGAATGTAAGATGCTTGAGTTGAATCTTGAATAAAACAAGGATTTGGCCAGCAAATGTAAAGTGAGCTTTATATGGATAGTCTCAGAAATAAGAGAGCACAGGGTGAGATCTTGAAACAGCAAAATGTTTATTAAGTTTTATGAATAAATGTGAGGTATAGAGAGACAGACAAGACAAAGTCTGAGATGCTGAAAATCTTGACCTTTCTTGTCAAAGAAGTGGGCTTTATCCAATATAAATAAAGTACTACATGATCAGATTTGTGTTTTAGAAAGATAATTCAAGTACAGTAAATTTAAAGCAGAGAGCAGAGCTGATATGAGAGTACAATTACTAGGTTGTGAGGGAAAAAAAATCACAAAACACCAAGAGAGGGAGAAAATGAGGGAAAGAGGATAGAAAATCGTAGCAGAAAACAGAATATTAGGACTTGATTTTATTTCAAGATAAATTAATTTCAAAGGATGGTAAAGTCCATTATGTTGAACCAGAAAATGAGTGTTAACCCTTTATTATATGAGAACTATGCATTTATTGTATATAACTTATTAAAACAATATGAAATGACTAGAAACACATTTAAAAGTCTCTAAAACAGTTATATAAGAACAATTATTTACATATCAATAGAACCACTATTTCGGAAAAGGCGATGGCACCCCACTCCAGTACTCTTGCCTGGACGGCAAGAGTAATCCCATGGATGGAAGAGCCTGGTGGGCTGCAGTCCATGGGGTCACTAAGAGTCTGACACGACTGTGTGATTTCACTTTCACTTTTCCCTGTCATGCATTGGAGAAGGAAATGGCAACTCACTCCAGTGTTCTTGCCTGGAGAAACCCAGGGATGGGGGAGCCTGGTGGATTGCCATCTATGGGGTCGCACAGAGCCGGACATGACTGAAGTGACTTAGCAGCAGCAGCAGGACCATTACTTGTTTACCTGTTGATGTTTAAATGTTTATTTTGGCATTTTTGTAATTAACCTTGACATATCATGTACCATCCTATTTTAACATATAAACTGACATCATTAAGTGTCTATATATTTCTACATACTGTGTAACATCACTATTAGTGGTTGTATAATATCTCATTAGTGAAGACATAGTTCAGTTGAAACAGTATTTATATTTAGCATATTTGCAATTCTTACTTTGATCTTATAAATAACACTTTAATGAACATCTTTATGAAGAGTGTCTTTTCCAAGTTGCTCTCTAATAGGAACTACACAGTATTACTTTTCCCTCAAACAAACTTATTTTCTTCTGCAAATGAATCAGATTTCACAGTTGTTTTGTTTTTTCTGTTCTATGAACACACCTCCAAATCAGGAATACAGAACAGACATGCATCCTAAAGTCAAACACTAGTTTTACGGTCACAAAGAGTCGAACACGACCGAGTGACTGAACTGAACTGAACTGATTCCTTATTTAAACATTTAAAAGATTAATTTGGTGGGACTACTTTATCTTACTTTTAAACAAACAGAATATTATCAGAATATACTGTAAAGGTAGTATTCATTGACAGGAAGCTATATAAACCAAAGAATATGTTCAGCAACATGCTTCTTTGGGCCAATTGTGGCATGTTCTTCCTGGAACATTTTCTCTTATTGCAATATCCTATATTACCTTAAATTCACCTTTATGAACGCCAATAAAATAAATAATAAAACTTGTTAGCTCGGAGAAAAGAAAGCAAAACTACTCAGAGAATATAGGTTTTAAACATAGTCTTTAGATTTGATTCATATGATTCTAATTCTACCTTTCTCTCCTTTACTGTGACTTTGCAATGTGTCCAAGTCGTGGTATTGCTGAGGCAGCAATCTGTGAATCTCTAGGTATAACAGCCTCAGAGAACCATATGTCTCTATTAACTTTTCCTCTTATTCCGATCTTTCTTACTCTTCCACTATTATAAGAATCCTACTAAATTATGCATTGTAGATATGGTAAGTCTTAAATAGCAGAGAGTATGTTAAATCTTTCCTTCGAGCATGTGTTTACTCCCCAGTGATGTCAGAGGCCTGTTAGGGAGTGGAAGTATCACATACGCTTTCTTTGTCACAGTCCCAGGATTCTGAATTCTTCCTGTCCCATCTTTCACTTAACCCTAACCAGTAACTGTGAATAGCAACAACCTCAATACCAAACATCAGTTCATTAAAAGAAGGAGGGAGATATTTGAATTCTCTGTGATTCCGAATGTTAGATATTGAATTCTCATTAACCTTATTTCCTGAACTAGTCAGAGAGTGCACAGAAGTGTAGAGAGTCTGGGAGAGAGGTGTGAACAGTTGGCTAAGGATGTGACTTGCTGCACGTTTTATTTAACATCATTTCAGCTGCTTCATTTTCCATTTACCTCTTTAACCTTAACCACAGTTACTAAAGTCATCTATTTCCTTGAAAATTCTTTATGTAAGGTACCATAGGTTTGCGCCTATGTAATTTTCACTTTTTGTCTAAAGAGTGGAACAAAGCACATTGTCAGTGCTCAATAAATGTTTCATCAGTGTCATTACTTAATATTCATTTAATTAATATTCATTATAGATCAATTCATAATTGTCATCAGAGTAATGATAGGCAAGAAGGAATCTCATTTTTCCCCATATTTTGAAAATCTAACTCAGACTCAGTTTCATGGTATTATTCATAAAGGTGAGCTGCTTTTTTAAATTTATTTTTCACATATATAAAATTAAATTCTGAATGTTCTTATAGTTTTTGCCTGTGTTTTTTGCTTCAAAACCCAGTGAAGGATATATTACTGGAGAGAGCTATAAGGTTTATAAAATATCTGTAGATCCATTTTGTTTGGGCGTAGTCTTCATGTACTTTAAAGGGCCATAGTACAAGAAGGCTGAAAAGGACCCAGCATCATTTAGTGACGATTCCATCATCTGCACTTGTGAGGTTAACCATTTATATATTACTTTGTCTTNAAATGCAAAAATAACAGCATGTAACCAATGGATTTATCTGTAAATAAAACTGAGTTTTCCAAAAAAAAAGAAGTTTTGGGCTACCACAAAAAAAAAAAAAAAAATAAGACCATAAAGCTTGCTCCTTCCCTAGTGCATGGTACCCCTTATTCAGTGACTCCAAAAATCTAGGAGACTTTTTTTAAACTTTTGAAAGTTTAAATTCTTAGCACTATTTGTCCTGGATATCTCAGACAGCCACCTCAGGATCTCTGCCATCAGTGTTAAAATTTAAAACCTCTTCATTTCTCATTTGGACTCACCTCCCTAATTGATTTTCCTGTTTCTAGTTTCTCCCTGCAATCATGCCTATGTTTTACTGTTAGAATAATCTTTCCATTTGGCATATATGAATGTTTCACATCTCTGTTTAAAAATTCCTTTGGGGTAACATTTCAGTTACCTGCTTAATATACTCCTGGCATCCCAATCCCTTTTTGATTGCTCTCTGCCTGCCTTTCCTGCAACAGGCTCTAAAGCACCTACTATTATAGCCATACTTAACTGATGACATTTCTCAACATGTAAGTTTCTCCCACAATACCATCTCTTCACACATGCTGGTTGCTCTGCTTTACCCAGTCTTGTCAGTCAGGCTAATTCTTATTCTGTGATCAAGATTCAGCACGGCTACCTCCTTTGTTGAAAACCATCTCTGACCCCCACAGAGTTAAATCTCTCTCCCCTATAACCCCACTGCTTATCAAACNCCACAATACCATCTCTTCACACATGCTGGTTGCTCTGCTTTACCCAGTCTTGTCAGTCAGGCTAATTCTTATTCTGTGATCAAGATTCAGCACGGCTACCTCCTTTGTTGAAAACCATCTCTGACCCCCACAGAGTTAAATCTCTCTCCCCTATAACCCCACTGCTTATCAAACACAGTTATATTTATACACACAAATCTAGCTTCTACACCTATAAGTTTCTTAGGAAAAGAAACATGTTTTACGCATCTTTGTATTTTCAGTGCCTGGAACATCAGTTCATGGAAATAAAAACAAGAAGATAGCTGATGTTCAACTTATAAGCAGCCAATGCTTTATATCTGAAATATACTATACATACTCTACATTTATAATCAAATCCATAGGAAAAAATATCATACCCATCCCATTTTTCAGTGGGGAGATGGCCTCTGTGTTCTCCCTCGGAACTCGCAGGGCATTAGTATCTATGTAATAGGTGGGACCGCCTTGTTTGCCTTTATCACCATCGATTTCCATCAGTGTACTTCCATCATCTCTTTCTACCACCATACCAATAGCCGTAGGGAAATCCACCTGCAAGAGTCAAAAACATGATTTACAAGTTTTACGTGCTGTCAAGGAGTCATTTCCCACCAACTAATATCTTTTATCATATTTCAGTCAGACTTTCTGAGTGAATTTAACTCTGCATGAATGGTTCCTGTATATCCAATTAACTCTAACATTACACTGACCTTGGGACAGTCTTCACCAGCATAACCAGCTCTCACAGTATAGGATCCAATGTCAAAAACAAGGGCTCCAACTTCATCTAAAAAGATGAAAAGATAACTAACATTAACAACTTACAAGTACCATATGAAAATTAAAGAGTACTTAATGCGCTTATATTCATGTTACTACTACTTTGAGCCTAGTTTTAAATATGCTTTCAAGACTTATTTAATTAAAATATAGCAAGTCAAATATAGTATATTAGTAGAGGTTCAATCAGCAAAGAGACGATACGCTAAAATTAGGTAATTTAAGGTGAGTTTTTCTCCAAGCCAGGCTTCAGCAATACAGGAACCATGAACTTCCAGATGTTCAAGCTGGTTTTAGAAAAGGCAGAGGAACCAGAGATCCAATTGCCAACATCCGCTGGATCATCGAAAAAACAAGAGAGTTCCAGAAAAACATCTATTTCTACTTTATTGATTATGCCAAAGCCTTTGACTGTGTGGATCACAATAAACTGTGGAAAATTCTGAAAGAGATGGGAATACCAGACCACCTGACCTGCCTCTTGAGAAACCTATATGCAGGCCAGGAAGCAACAGTTAGAACTGAACATGGAATAACAGACTGGTCCCAAATAGGAAAAGGAGTACATCAAGGCTGTATATTGTCACCCTGCTTATTTAACTTCTATGCAGAGTACATCATGAGAAACACTGGGCTGGAAGAAACACAAGCTGGAATCAAGATTGCAGGGAGAAATATCAATAACCTCAGATATGCAGATGACATCACCCTTATGGCAGAAAGTAAAGAGGAACTAAAAAGCCTCTTGATGAAAGTGAAAGAGGTGATTGAAAAGGTTGGCTTAAAGCTCAACATTCAGAAAATGAAGATCTGGTCCCATCACTTCATGGCAAATAGATGGGGAAACAGTGGAAAGAGTGTCAGACTTTATTTTGGGGGCGCTCCAAAATCACTGCAGATGGTGATTACAGCCATGAAATTAAAAGATGCTTACTCCTTGGAAGGAAAGTTATGACCAACCTAGATAGCATATTCAAAAGCAGAGACACTATGGTTTTTCCAGTGGTCATGTATGGATGTGAGAGTTGGACTGTGAAGAAAGCTGAGCACTGAAGAACTGATGCTTTTGCACTGTGTTGGAGAAGACTCTTGAGAGTCCCTTGGACTGCAAGGAGATCCAACCAGTCCATCCTAAAAGAGATCAGTCCTGGGTATTCATTGGAAGGACTGATGCTGAAGCTGAAACTCCAACACTCTGGCCAGCTCATGCAAAGAGTTGACTCTGATGCTGGGAGGGATTGGGGGCAGGAGGAAAAGGGGGCGACAGAGGATGAGATGGCTGGATGGCATCACCGACTCGATGGACGTGAGTTTGAGTGAACTCTGGGAGTTAGTGATGGACAGGGAGGCCTGGTATGCTGCGATTCATGGGGTTGCAAAGAGTCGGACACAATTGAGCAACTGAACTGAAGGAGAGTTTACTTATTAAAGGGTCTACTTACAAAGACACAAGAACAATACAGGAAAACCAGGAAGGACAGTATGATATCCTAGGACAAGTGATAACAGAATTCTCTTGCCACACTTAGAACTGAAGAAACATGAGGGAGGAACTGTTACTAGAACCTAGAGAGAGACTTGTGTTGGGAGGGTACCTGACAGGAGCTGCGATCGTCAGTTGAGGATGGAGTCAGCCTAACACATCTGCCAACCTCTCCCCACTGGCTAGGGTGATCATATCATTTCTCATCCAAACGGAGCTACTTCTAAACGTTGTAGGAGTCCCTGTTAATAATCACACCAAGACAAGAGGCACAAAGCAGGAAGCCCCATTACCCTGTGTGTGCTTAGCCACTCAGTTGTGTCCACCTCTGTGCGACCCCATGGACTGTAGCCCACCAAGCCTCTCTGTACCGTGGGCCAAACCAAAGGTTGACAGTCCACAGAAGCAGTCTACCAGGGTCAACCTTTAAGCGACAGAGCGGGCGGACATAGGAGTAAAGTGGATCTGGGAGGGCCAAGGAGAGATATCCAGTACAGTGAGGTACACTATTTTTTTCATACATTAAACAACATTATATTTCATGGAATTTGGGAAGAAATTTAGCAAAACCCCAAGAAAAATAAGGAACCAGAGGTAAGGTATAACATTGTAAGGTATAACATTATAAGGTATAACGTAGGCCAACGAGGGTACCAAAGTTTACACATTTCACAGAAATGTGTAGGAGATAAAAGTTTAATGCTAAGAGAGAAAGCTGTCTTTTTTTTCATATTCAAATTCAGACAAAAGCCTCTAATTATACTTTAAAAGTGTGTGTGCATACATGCGTGCTCAGTCACTTCAGTCACGTTTGATTCTCTGCAACCCTACGGATTGGAACCCGTCAGGCTGCTCTGTCCATGGGATTCTCCAGGCCAGAATACAGGAGTAGGTTGCCATTTCCTTCTCCAGGGAATCTTCCCCACCCAGGGATCCAACCTGAATCTCCTATACTGCAGGCGAGTTCTATACCACTGAGCCACCAGAGAAGCGCCATACTTTAAAAATACTTCACTCAAAACGGCATACTTCCTAAAAGAAAGCACTTGGGTTTTCTAGGTATTGATTTTTGAAAGAATGAATTTTTCACTGAATTATTAAAAATAAATATTGCTTAGCTCGATTAAATTGACAAGATCAAGTCTGGTAAGACCAACTATTGTCAAAGAAGTAGAAAAAGAGGAGCTCTTACATATTTGCCAGCAAAAGTTGTAAACTGATACAAATACTCTGGGGAATAGTCATATCTACTAAAATTGAAAATGTGCATACATAGAAATTACACTTATTATCTTCTCTAGAGAAACCCTCGCATGTATATCACGAGCAGACATGTACAGGAACCGTCACTAGCTATATATGTGACCTCAGGTGATTTACTAGCCTGTCTGCCTCAATTTCCTCATATGTAAAAGGTGCGACAACAGTTCCTATCCCAGTGGATGCCTGAAGTATGGAAGCACTGAGAACAATACCTGGTACATAATAAGCACAGAAGTGTACTGGTGTTATAATCATCACACTGCTTGCTGCAGGAAAAGGCAGATTAAATGGTCTCTCAGTAGGGAAATAAAGTACAGCTTATTCATACAGTGAAATATTTACTATTGTTACATAGCAGTTAAAAGTGAATAGTCCAGATCTGCATGTATCAACATGGATAAATCTCAAAAGAATTACTTTAAAACCCTAGTTACTATGCACACATATTTTAATACTATTTAATTCATTATGGATTCACACACACTTAATAAAAGTATAAAAATATGTATAGGGTTGGGGAATATTACATCCCAACTTCAGCTCACTGGTTACCTCTAAGGAAGCAGGGAAGAGAAATCTATACCAACAACATCTTATTTCATAAAATATCTGAGGCAAATGCGACAAAATATTACATTTATTTAAACTCAGCAGTAAATACTGAAGTATCACATACAAACTTACATAAATTTATTTTTAATATTAAGTATTCAAAAACTAAAATAATAAGGTTTAAAATAAAGATTATTATACTATAATTATCACAGTTGAGAGATGGTTTATTTACAGCACAGTAACCTCATTTTTGTTGAAATAAAATGAAGAGCCACCTATGTTTATTTCTAATTTGAAAGAAGTCTTCTGCATTTGTTACATTTTCCAAAGTAATCAACTTTTCTCTACACAATCTCTGATCCAAATTATTTTGTCTTAAAGAAAAGGCCCTTAAAAGCAGTACACTGCAATTATTTTCACCACAACATGTAAACTTAAGTATAAACAGTAGGTAAAGCAGTATTCCAATGAACATGAATTGGTAAACTCTAAGACTTTAATTAACCAGAATATTCTTGGGTAAAGAAATATCCTAATTAAATGAATTAATTGCTTGGTTAGCCAAAACTTTCTACTCTTGCTCTCAAGGATCAACCTTTTACCTCACACCAGGGCTTTTAACCTCTTCTGTGTCATGGACCCTTGGACAATGACAGAGGCTGAACTGTTTCATCCTAAAATTCATATGCTTAAGCCCTGCTGTTGTTCAGTCACATGGGCTGCAGCATGCCAGGCTTCCCTGTCCTTCACTATCTCCCAGGGTTTGCTCAAACTCATGTCCTTTGAGTCGGTGATGCCATCCAATCATCTCATCCTCTGTCACCCCCTTCTCCTACCTTCAACCTTTCCCAGCATCAAGGTCTTTTCCAATGAGTCAGCTCTTCACATCAGGTGGTCAAAGTATTGGACTTTCAACTTCAGCATTAGTCCTTCCAATGAACATTCAGGATGGGTTTCCTTTAGATTGACTGATTTGATCTCCTTGCAGTCCAAGGGACTCTCAAGAGTCTTCAATTCCCCAGTTTGAAAGCATCAATTCTTCGGCACCCAGTCTTCATTAAAGGTCCAACTCTCACATCCATACATGACTACCGGAAAAACCATAGCTTTGACTATACGGACCTTTCTCAGCCAAGTGTTTTTTAATATACTATCTAGGTTTGTCATAGCTTTTCTTCAAAGAAAGCATCTTTTAATGTTGTGGGTGCAGTCACCATCTGCAGTGATTTTGGAGTCTTAACCCCAAGTAACTGAATGTTTGGAGATAAGGTATTTAAAGAGATGACTAAGTTAAAATGAGATCATTAGGGTAGAGTCTAATCCAGTATGACTAATATCCTCACACGAAGAAGAAACCTGGACCCGTGTATGTACAGAGGGAAGACCATGTGACGGAACGAGGAGAAAGGCCTACAAGGAAAAAAACCTCCAAAGAAAACAACCCTGCCAACACCTGATCTCAGATTTGTACCCTCAAAAACTGTGAAAAAATTAAATTTTGTTGTTTAAGTCATTCATTCTTTGTTATGGCAGCAAACTAATACACACAGCTCAGGACACTTATGAATGTCTTCTTGGAATGTTCTCAGATAGATTATTAAAAAAAAGATGAATATAGACAGCTATATCCATGGACTCCTTAGGGAGGGCAAGCACCCCGTCAGAAGCCCCTCCTCTAACTCGGCCTTTGTAATCTGCTCTGCTCCTACAGCTTCAGCTTCTACCTAGTGATGCTTCCAATCTCAAATTTACCCCCCTCAAGCACTCACACCTTCACCTAATCTGTATCTCAAACTTCTTACTGTACATTACTTCCACCTGATGTCCCTTGGGTACCTCAAATTCAACATACCTGAAGTATCGTCTCCTTCCCCCACCCTGCCTAATCTAATCTCAGCAGTGCTTATCACAGTTAGTGGTCCCAGTCATCAGAGGCAACAACTTTCCTAAACACCTTCTTATTTCATACCTCTCATCCAATTCTGCCAAATATTTCTGCTAAACATTTTTCAAATCCCTTCTTTAATGCCATTGCCACTGCCTGAGTCAAGTTCTTTTGGCAACTGGCAATTACCATAATTCCCCATGGTACTGTGCTTCCATCTTTACCTTCTGGACCCACCTTTCCTTTCAAAACTATAACGCTGAACATTTTGGTACATAAATCCTTCAACAAAAAGAAAGGGGAGAATCATGCAGTGCTTTATCATCATCTGCAAGATAAAATTCACATCATTCCACCCAAGTGATATACAAGACCTAGCATAATCTGGCTGGAGAAGGCAATGGCACCCCACTCCAGTACTCTTGCCTGGAAAATCCCATGGACGGAGGAGCCTGGTGGGCTGCAGTCCATGGGGTCACTAAGAGTCGGACACGACTGAGCGACTTCACTTTCACTTTTCACTTTCATGCACTGGAGAAGGAAATGGCACCCACTCCAGTGTTCTTGCCTGGAGAATCCCAGGGACAGGGGAGCCTGGTGGGCTGCCGTCTATGGGGTCGCACAGAGTCGGACACGACTGAAGTGACTTAGCAGCAGCAGCAGCAGCATCATAATCTGGCAGCAGTCTCTCCTCCCACTTCATACACCTGCATTACTGAAGATCATGTTGTCTCCTAAACACACCGTTTACTCCGAATATGCTGTCCCTCTCTATTCCCCTTTCATCATCCTCATAGCCTCCCTTGTAAGGTCCCTTGACTCCTCCACATTAAGAACTTTCTGGTCTGTACTACCTTTGTACCTTCTATATATTGTCATTATTGAACATACTCCACTGAACTAGTCAATATCCTTTATCATTAATAAAAGATTTTCATGTACCACTAAGAAAAAAAAACGNAGAGTCGGACACGACTGAGCGACTTCACTTTCACTTTTCACTTTCCTTCATTGGAGAAGGAAATGGCAACCCACTCCAGTGTTCTTGCCTGGAGAATCCCAGGGACAGGGGAGCCTGGTGGGCTGCCGTCTATGGGGTCGCACAGAGTCGGACACGACTGAAGTGACTTAGCAGCAGCAGCCTGACTCTAATGTGAGGATGTCAGATTATCTATTAGTGAACTATTATTCTACAACTTATCACCAACAATATTCTAGGCAACTTATATGAATATACGATGAGTAGTAAGTTTGTGCCAAATTGTTAGACTTAGAAATTTATGTCAAAGTATCCTAAAAAGTTGACAAAGATAATTGAAAAATTTGTACCTGAGTTACTTAGTAGCCTTCAGAAAAGGGGGAAGATATTGATTTGACCATTCACACCTTAAAAACAAATGATTCTCTTAGAGGAAACTCTTCTTTTTGTTAGTGTTATTACTAAGACTCAAAATTAATTTCTTCCATGTGAGATCATATTGGTATGGCACTACACTTTAGTAATTTGCTGTAATCGGTCTGCTAGTGTTTGTTTCCTTTGGTTTCACTTTTTATAACAACTGTCGATGCAGACTGATGGTTTGTGGCCAAAGTGCATTTTAGTGTAAATGAGTCTGCCTATTGCCAATATAAAATAGTAATAATTTTGCAATAAGTAAATAAACAAGCATAGCAGTTAAAAGTTTAGATGGATGTAATAAATAAAGATTGATTGGAGCAATCAGACAGATGAAAATACTGATAAAATTACATGACCAAGAATACTAAACAAAACATCTCTTTCACAACATACTGATTTGAAAGGGATATATAGAAGGTCAAGAAAATATGTGGAGAAAAAAAAGTAATGCCTTAGCAGAAACTAAAATGTATCAGTATCCACATAGGGAAAATCAATAATTGAGAACAACTGGAGCAGTAATTTGAAGGAAAAGGTTAAGAAACTCCTACAATGAAAAGGAGAATGAGAAGATAGAAAGACTTTACTACCCCCTAAACAAAAAATTAAAATTATTATGTCTAAATATATTGAAGAAAATCAAGTTGAACTAAAAAGTGAGTGCTCAGTCTTGTCCAACTCTTTGAGACCCTGTAGCCCACCAGGTTCTTCTGTCCATGGGATTTCCCAGGCAGCAATACTGGAGTGGATTGCCATTTCTTTCTCCAGAGGATATTCCCAACCCAAGGAATGAAGCTGTATCTCTTACATTTCCTGCATTGAGGGGTGGATTCTTTACCACTGTGCCATCTTGAAAAAGAGCCTACATTTCTTCAGATTTACTCATCTACCTAATGCAATTTCCATGTAATAGTTTTTGCTTGACAAAATGATTCCAAAGTTTGCCTGAAAGACTAAATGTGCACAAACATATTATAAATTCTGAGGAAGGAAAGTAAGAAAAGACCTGTATTAACAA
The DNA here is from genome assembly GCA_006410615.1 of Neotragus moschatus. Classification (NCBI taxonomy): domain Eukaryota; kingdom Metazoa; phylum Chordata; class Mammalia; order Artiodactyla; family Bovidae; genus Neotragus; species Neotragus moschatus. The sequence goes on from SJYA01000709.1 coordinate 1,429,346, forward strand.
ATCTTAAGAATATATTTGCTAAAGCTACAGTGATCACAATGATGGAATAGTAGCTCTGGGAGTTACAAAGAACTGGAAGAAGATATAAAACATACTGAACTATATGTAATTGTGTGGTATATGATGAATGTTGCATATCCAATCTGGTAGGGGCTAGTGGAATTTATGCATGTTGCGATTACTCTATAGCCATATAGTAAGCTAAATTAGGATAAATTCTACTTTCCACCTTTTCAAAAATCAAACGTGAATTGAGGATTTAAGTTTTGCCTTTTGAAAGCCTTTTTTATTTTTTTTCCTAAAGAGAAAAATAAAAGTTGACAGCCTTGGCCAGTCAAAATATTCTTTAGAAAATGGTAAAGGCTAAAACTTACAAATCAAGATAAACATAGCATTGTGAGAAAGAGCCCTGTTGTGTAAAAATAATGCAAATAACTAAAAAACAGTTTTAAGACTTAAAGCTTATAAATTGGACTATCACACTGAAAAATGAAATAAGCTTTTTTGAAATGATATTCCTCATTGTTGAAAAGAATTACAAAATTGGCTATTCTCTTTAAACATTGGTAAGATCAAGTTGGTAAAAGTTCCCAAATACATCTTAGTGTTGATATTTCTGCTTGTTCCCCCAGTCCCACTCCCCTGACCAAAGAAAGATTGACGTTAGTACAGGACAAATATACAGATCTGATTTCATTACAGTAGAAATACATGCTTCATATCATTCCTTTCTTCTACGTTTTAAATTGTGAGTTCAGTAAAAATGAGTCCCTTCACCACTAGACATTTAAGAATGAATCCACCTTGCAAAGGTAACCTTTGTTGGTTAAGTTTTTGCGGCTTTAATGATTCTAGGTGAAATGATGACACTCATGAAGTATTTATATACATGCTTTCTTCTGTTTTACTGTTAAATATAACTGGTCTATTCTCAACTTTCACTTGAAACCTGAGCCAGAATTGATTTATATATAACTTTTTGTCCATACATCAATTTAATGCATAGTGCAGTGATTTTTTTTTAACTCAATCTTAGGTCAACCTATGTTTTCTCTAAATATGGAATAAGGATAGTTTAGTTCTGTGGGAGACCTCCATGCCCACTTTTAGCTTTTCAGTCTAGATGATAAAATCTGTCATTCTAAATTCTGTTCCTAACACTAATAGGAACTTTCACCAATTCTTTCTCATTTGCCCAAGGAAACACAAATTCTAGAGGACTACAGCTCATCACCTCTTGTTTTATTCCCATAACATTACTCTTATTTCATCCCCACCACTAATATTCTCAGATTATGTCATGTGGTTACCAGTTCTTCAACATCCTTGAGTTATCCAAGGCCTATATTCCTCCAGTTTCTTTCATTCAAGCATTGTCTGCCCTCTCTTTCCTAGAACTCCTCGATGTTTTCCTTTTATGATATTAGTCACAATCTAATAATATACTGATTTGCAAGCTTCCAATTGAAAAAATCTCAAACAAGATGTAATTTAACATGTTTATAACAGGTAACATTTGATGGCACTATAATTCGAGCCCAGCACTTAAACTTCTCTGTTTATATACTTAGTTGTTTATTTGTCAAAGAGCCCATACCAGATGAAAGGGCTGTTTTTTCTCATGTGCAATATTGTTTTTCATATTTATGTATGGATGCTGTCTTTTCCTGGAGAAGGCAATGGCACCCCACTCTAGTACTCTTGCCTGGAAAATCCCATGGATGGAGGAGCCTGGTAGGCTGCAGTCCATGGGCTCGCTAAGAGTCGGACACGACTAAGTGACTTCTTTCACTTTTCACGTTCATGCATTGGAGAAGGAAATGGCAACCACTCCAGTGTTCTTGCCTGGAGAATCCCAGGGACGGCAGAGCCTGGTGGGCTGCCGTCTCTGGGGTCGCACAGAGTCGGACACGACTGAAGCGACTTAGCAGCAGTTGTCTTTTCCTGCCTCTTAATGTAGCCATAGGTACATGCAGGTGTACATTCAGTGTATAGTATCTACAGGTGTAAAGATACATTCAGTGTATCAAATTTCCCCCTTCCTCCTCAACCTACATTATTCTAATTTCTGACTATAAAAGGTCTAAAACTACTCTGGCTTTCCTAAATCCAGTGACACTCTTTTCAGTTGAATTCCCAAGGAGTAGAACAGGAACTCGGTTTAGTTGTGTGTGATAGAGAGGAATGTTTCTTTATTAAAAATAATCTTTTGAAGAAGGAAATGGTAACCCACTCCATTATCTTTGCCTGAAAACATAGGAGCCAGGGAGGCGACCTTCCATGGGGTCGCAAAGAGTTGGACACAACTGAATGACTCAGCAAAAATAATCTTTAAGGGAGGAGAAAGCAGAAGAGGAAAGAGGCAGGCTTTGAGCAAGGAAGTGGTCATAGAGTTTAAACCTTGGCCTAAATCTTGAGGGCTTTTGGACAAAATCATATCATAGGATTTTTCTTAAAACAAGGGGGTGGCGTTCTGTACCCCACGTGTGTGTGCTAAGTCATTTCAGTCGTGGCTGATTCTTTGCCACCCTGTGGACTGTAGCCCACCAGGCTCCTCTGCCCATGGGGTTTTCCAGGCAAGAATACTGGAGTGGATTGCCATTTCCTCCTCTAGGGGATCTTCCCAACCCAGGAATTGAGTTCGTATCTCTTATGTCTACCTGCAATGGCAGGCAGGTTCTTTACCACCAGCACCGCCACCTGAGAAGCCCCTTTGTAACCTGTATCAGTTATTTATTAGCCGTGGCCTCCTGCAGAATAGGAGGTGCTCTCTGGAGAGCCTGCTCCAATGAGCAAGGGATAATTCTGCCAAAAATGGGATAGCCGGGAGTTCTCAGCAGTCAATGCTCAGAGCAGTTGGGGATCAATGCCCTGTTCAAGTACCTGTGGATCTGCTTTGGACTGCTAGCAGCATCAAGACACCCTTTCCAAGGATGGTCTTTTTTGAGTCCTCGGCAGTATCTGACAGTATTTTAAATGCTCTCATATGAAATGTTGTCATATTCTGTCAAACTCAACTATGGCATTTCTACTAGCTTCTGCTTCTCTAGCCACACATCCACATCGCTAAATTCCTAGTCCTCTTTCTATTCTTAAATATGTGTAGATGTCCATTTTAAGTTATATTCTCCCTCATTATGCTCTGCATAAATTACCTCAACCAATTTCATGAGCACAACTACTGCATTTGAATATACCTGTTCTCCCTTACACCCTTTAGATCTGAATACTCAGTGTTACATTTTAAATTTCCTTTGAGAGGCCTTAAAGCCAATATGCTAGGAATGGTGTATCTCTTTATGTCTAGCACCTAATTCAATTTAATGTATAATAGGTGCTCAATGAATATTTACTGAGTTAATGAATAACAGTCAGCTCTTTTATTCCAAACAGTCATCACTCTCTTTCCTGATTCAGGAAGAAAATACATCATACAACGATAGAAATATTAAATAGAAATTAAAGTGAATATGCAGTAACGAAGCTTATATTTTTAAAAATCATAGCTAACCAATGATAATTGAGTTTTATTGTTATAAGCTAATAAAATTGAATTTGAAGTGTGTCATGATAATATTACTGAATGTCAAATTAGCATGGTATTTCTGGAGTGGCATTTGAGGTATTTTATAATTATTACTATTCTTTGAAAAACTTGTGATTGTTACGTTGTTGTAGTTATATAAAGTATCCAATAGATGGTACTGTAAAATGCCTAATGTTTAAAGTGGTATTGCAGGTAGAGAGTTTAAGCAAACAGTTAAAAATTCTGGGAGAATTAAGATGTTTTCCCCTAGATATTAAATTATATTTAAAATTGGATTTTAAGAATATAGCTTAAGTAGCACAATATTCATGTGAAATATTATAAATATTTTCTTCTCAAAATTCATGTATACTACAAAATGCAATTTTTAAATTATTTGTATTATATTAGATTTTTTTTGGTTCTTTTTGTGGTGATTACTGTTAGTACCTGTGCTGTTTTAGTTAATGCTACTCAAATAGCAGCATTTTCAGTAACATAGTTGCATGCCTGTTAACTGAAGTTCTAAAAAAACTTTTATGTTCAAAATAAAGAAAACTAATATGTGATAATCTCCTTGCTTAGCAAGAGTGAGTCCATTATTTCTTTTAGCTTCTGAATGAAGCATTATATCATTTTGTAAATATAATATGCATTCAGAACATTTACCAATATATAATTTATGAAGTTAAAATATCTTAGAAAAAGTAAGCTATAATTATCAATATTGACAGATTGGTTGGAGTTTGTTTCTAAAGCATGTATGAAAAAAAAGAGCAATTTGTAGATGGCTTAGTTTATCTTAGAGCTCATTCAGAATTTCCATTACAAATTTCCTCTGTATATTTATTTGTAAGTATGAATACTGAATTTTGATTACCAGAATAAAGTTTTATTAAACCTACTTTTAAAGCTAAAAATGTCTGAGGAACTATGTAATATAGAAGGTTTAAAATTTTCTGTTTAACTTAAATATACAGAGATGCTACATAGCTTTAAAATTTTTTGCTGCTGTTTATGACATTGCTCTCGAATAATGCTGAGTATTCCTTTGTGTGATGGTTATTTATCTTGTAATTTATTCAGTAAAATTTTATTGTATATGATGTTATGCCAGGTATTAAACTAAGATAAATAGCTTTTAGGAAAAATGACTTTATGTGAATCAGCAGCTTCTTGTGGGACATGCATCTTATGTCCTGTGGCTTCTTTATGCATTTACTATTTTTTCCATATTTTGTATAATCAGAATATGTGATGTGATATTATATGTACCCTTATAAGGAATATATCCTTAGGTACACAGAAATCTTCTGCTTAAAGGAAATATACATTTGAAGGAGCTTGATCTAGCATGAGTAATTGAGGATATCTTCTCTATTAAAAGAAAATAGTGCTTTTCCAACCATTGTCTCCTAAGCCAGATTAGAATAAATAGATGAGACTTAAATAAAAAGCTATGAGATGAACACCTAATTGCCTGAATACTTCAAGTTAAAAATATTTTTTTCCGCCCAATATGTTCCAGGTGATGATAACAAATGTATGGATTCATCAGGGAATAATGAGGCTTCTGGCATTTTATCCAGATTCTTTAAGATGTGTATATGCATTTGGTATTATGTTCTTTTCAGAAGTAATGGCACACGCTGACTCATTTACTCAGATTTCCTCACATGCTGGATGTATGTAACATCATGGCAAAGTTCCTCCATGAGCTAAATGGGATTAAATATAAAGTGCATGCAGAACTCAAGTAATAGTCTCTTAATAGATATCAGATACTTTTTATCGCTGCCCTCTCTTATTTCAGTAACATTTTAATTAATTCACACTGATTGAATAAATGTACATTGAGACTTGTTTCCTAATGAGGGCGCATTTAGAGGAAAGGTTTTGCATCATTCTGATATCCTGTGGGTAATTATATTCTAATTATATGGTCGGGGGAAAAGAGTCTATAACTCAGTACTGATATTGTTCATTGGACCCAATTAATTACATGCACATAATGAAAGTTCATGATAAGGTTGACTGGCAGTCAGTGTAAAATTCTAGCTCAGCTGAATCTAAGCCAAATGTGAATACAGAATTGGACTTTAACCTGGTTAGATAATGCTTTGGTGTGAGTTCAGTGGATATTTAGAGGGGCAAAGGATGAAAGCAAATTTCATTATAACTTACTCATTTCTTAATTCAAGGTCTTTTCCAAGATTGATGAAAAGGAAAACTTAGCAGCCTGATGCTTTAATTCTAAATATTATTATCAATATTATTTCATTACCTTGAGAGATTTTTCTGTATTTTAGAAAGTGAGTCACTAAAGATACAATGAATGGTACATTTCTAGAACAGATTCATATATTTGTTGAGAGAAAAAATAGGCGTAGCAGGAAGAATTGCTCATTTTATGGATGTAAATTCAGTAGATATTAATCTACTGTATTACGGTGCTTTATTATTTCAAACCACCATATTTCATTCAGACTCTTGCCCCCCACTTTCAAAGGATAATTATATATACATTCCCATAAATAGGTAACTTTTAATTATCTATTTATTAAGTAAGTGTTGTAAAGAATAATCTGAAAAAATAACCAATAAGTCATGTATGTTTCATTTTGGAATGCATTTTGGCGATGTTTAAATCTGATATTTAGACTTTTGTAATATTTCAAGCAAAAGTCTGAGGACATGGTCTAAATAGTGGTTCTCATCCTTTCTTTACTCAATTTCATTGTTTCCTTTGCTCAGATTTTGGAAGAGACATTCTCCAAGATTGAGGAGGACAGCTTCTCCCAACCCTCTTTTCTTCTAAAACTATTCACTTATCCTCTCCTTTTTCTTCACTGCTTTCTGCCTTGATCATTTCTCTTCACCGCACCCCCTTTCTTTCTTTCTCTCTTCTAATAATCCTCACATAGATATTTTCATTAAAAGATAAGTCTGCCCGGTCCCATCTCCTGATTAGCAACAAAAGTGTTTTCTGACGAGGAAAATACAGTCAGTCCTTTCTTGCTGAGCCCTGAGCAGGCAGTAGAAATGTTTGGGTTCTATGGTTCATAAAACAGTTAACATTAATTGGGAACTTACTTGCCAGACATCCTAAATCTGAAGGTGATATAATGATGCTATTCCCTCTACATTTGAGGAAAGTGAAGCTTAGAGAAAAGAAAGGATATACTAAGTTCATACAACATGCAAGTGTTAGAAGAAATTCCAGCCTTACCCTGAATCCCATGTTGTAAATTTACCTTTTAAGTTTATGCGACCATCCTCCAAAATTGGTGAGGTATGAAATAAATTTGGGGCATCTAGACCTTCAATAAAGGGAGAAGAAGCATGCTGAAGAAAAGTACTGAAGTAAAGTAGAGAAGAATGGAAATGAAAAGAGAATAATAGATCAGAGAGTAGGCAAGCAGTGTAAGTAGTCTTTGTGAAGTTATATTTATTGTGAATCACAGCCAGAAAGAAATTGAAAACACTCCCTTCACTGTACTGGCCTCTGATAATTTTATGAGACCTAACCAAATAGGATAATATTTCTAGTGGCTTTATTTCATTAGGTAATCAGGGAGGCAAATGATGACATTATCCTTGTTGATTGTTTTTCTATATAGATAGTGATGTTTGAAATGATTTTGATATCACCATTAAACATTTTTAATGTTTATATTGAAAACATTTGGTACCACTTTTGTTTCCAGTTGTCCACTTTACCAGGTGTATGCATTCCCGGATGGTTCAGTGTGCTTTCTTTCTGGACACAGGCACGAATATTGAGTGAGCTTACTGAGATAAGGAGGGATCCCTTATCTTCAGTATCTCCTGCACATACTCTGCAAATACACAGAAATAATCCCATCAACAAAAGTAAGAATAGAACACCTTTGTGAGTGATTATAAGAGTAGTGAAATCATCTCAGTTAAAAATATGTTTATCTTTAAAGTTATATTGGTGCAAGCTTCAAAATTTTGCTCCAGTGAGAAGTGGTTAGGCTAAGAACACTGGATAAGGTTACAGTATGTGTATTTTCTACAAAAAAAATTTTATTGAAGTGTAGTCAATTTACAATGGTATTTCAGTTTGTGGTATACAACAAGGTAATTCAGTTTTATATATATATTCAATCATGTATATACATATTCATTATTTGTAATGAATATATATATTCAGTCATATATATGTTCATTTATATGATGAATATACATATTCTTTTTCATATAATTTTTCATTTATTATAGGATACAACAGGATTATTGTTTATCTGTTCTATATATAATAGATTGCACCTGCTAATCCCAAACTCTGAATCCATCCCTCCTCATATTAATCAGATATGTCAAGGGCCAGGGGAAAGGAGAAACATTGCCATACATTGAAATAACCTTTGGTTAAACATGTTAATAAACAAAAAAAGTATAAAAATCGTCTTGATCCATTTCCTTTAAAAATTTGTATTGTNTATATATAATAGATTGCACCTGCTAATCCCAAACTCTGAATCCATCCCTCCTCATATTAATCAGATATGTCAAGGGCCAGGGGAAAGGAGAAACATTGCCATACATTGAAATAACCTTTGGTTAAAGATGTTAATAAACAAAAAAAGTATAAAAATCGTCTTGATCCATTTCCTTTAAAAATTTGTATTGTGTTTAGATTTGTGAGTGTACATACTTAAGAATGTGCAAAATCGTAAAAAGTTAAATAAATTATGACACTTCAATGTAAAATATAAATTTCCTAGAAACATATTAGGTTTCTATACCTAGAGATGTCCTCGAGCTATATATATATATAATTTATCATGTGTGAGGAAGGAATAATTTACCCTCTTAGGGATAAGCAGTGCAGAGAGAAGGCAATGGCACCCACTCCAGTACTCTTGCCTGGCAAATCCCATGGATNCCCAAGTCTCTTTCATCTCCTGCATTGCAGGTGGATTCTTAACACACCCTAAATGTACCACATTACCCCCTCTCCAAACTACCACTTGTCTGTTAATAGCATCCAGACAGAAAACCATCACGGCCAGGAGAGGTACACAAAGGGACGTTCCAGGGGCACGTTCCATGGAGGCTGAATGGCACATGTCCTGGTTAGCCTGCCATTGAATTTCCACATAGCTCCCACCCAGTCTGTCTACCATTGCCCCCCCCACCTCTAAAAGCTCCCCACTCCAAACCTGCAAAACTCACACTGCTTACCGAATTCAGGGAAGACTATTTTGTTATTCCTGAACTACACGGACACATATTAGGGCTTCCCTGGTGGCTCAGATAGTAAAGAATCCACCTGCACTGCAGGAGACCCAGATTCCACCCCTGGGTCAGAAAGATTCCCTGGAAAAGGGAATGGCTATCCACTCCAGGACTCTTGCCTGTGAAATCCCATGGACAGAAGAGCCTGGCAGGCTCTTCATCCATGGGGTCGAAAAAGAGTCAGTCATGACTTAGCAACTGCACCACCACCACCACACTTACGTAACTCTTGAATATATTTTCTCAGAAACAAACAAGACTGGAGTCCCACAGTCCATTCCTTCCTCTCCCCGTCCCCACGGGAAGCCACACTGACTGATTCTGATATGTCCTTCCAGGCACTTTCCTTGCATACATGTAACACATATGAGGCCACAGGAACACTGTTTCAGAATAGCCTATTTTCCCATACATACCTTTGTTACTTCTCAACCTTTCTACATTGGTACACAGAGATAAACCTCCAAGTTCTTTTTTCCTCTGAGATCTAAATTTTTAAACAATTTTGATTGAGAATATAATTGATGTACAACATGTTAGTTTCAGGTGTGCTACATTGTGATTTGACATTTGCACACATTATGAAGTGGCCATCATGATAAGTCTAATAGCTAAATACATTATATCCCCGTGGCTTATTTACTTAATAACTGGAGGTTTGTACCTCTTAATCCCCTCCACTCATTTTACCCCTCCCTCCCCCCTGGCATCTTGTCTTTTTTTAATTTTTATTTTTATGCTTTTTGGCCACGCTGCATGTGGGATCTTAGTTTCCCAACCAGGGACAAAAGCCTGTATTGGGAGTCCAAGTCTTAACTACTGCACTGCCAAGGGAAAATCCTGAATTTCGCCCTTTTTAACTTCTGTAAAGCGTTAGTCGCTTAGCCTTATCCAACCCTGTGACCCGCATGGACTGTACCCCATCAAGCTTCTTTATCCATGGAATTCTCCAGGCAAGAATACTGGTGTGGGCTGTCATGCCCTCCTCCAGGGGATCTTTCCGACCCAGGGAATGAAGCCAGGTCTCCTGCATTGGAGGCAGATTCTTTACCATGTGAGCCACCAGGGAAGCCCTAACTTCTGTAAAATACTCCCTAATGTGACCAATGGGTGTTTAGTTGCATCTAGGACACTTCCACTTTTTCCCTTTCTCTCTTCTTTCCTCCCAGTGTTGCAGTGTGAACATCGTCACTCCTGCCTCCCCGGCCAGGTTCACTGGGATGTGCAGGGACGCCCCCTTCGTCTCCACCATCCACCCCGGCCCCCAGGCCTACCCTCCTCTCCTGCGCCGTGCACTGCCTGCTAACGAGACGCGTGCATCCGCCCCAGCAAGACTTCTGCCCGCACCCTCTGCCTCTTCTCTCCCTCCTTTCTGCAAACCTGGAGCCACCACTGCCCAGGGGAATTCTAGGGACTCTTCCAAGGCCATCTCCAGTCCAACAGGCTTAAGGAAATTCTTGCACACCATGACATGGGCTCCCCTGAAACCCCATCTCGTGACTCCACTCCTGGCACATACATGCTTGTACCCACCATCTTCTGCATGGGACTGAAACCTCCTTTGAAGAGAGGGAAATCCCCCTTTGCCTACACAGCTCACTGCCCAGAGTCATGTGATAATAGCCATCAGGATGAAAGTGGGCAAGCCAGATGCTCCCTCAGCTTTCCTTTGGTTCAAGCAAACCACAAACACCTTCAGCCACTTCCACGAACATCAATATTCCAATTCTTCTGATCCCCAGAACAACCGTCCAAGGCACTGGGGGGCATGATGACCCTCATCAAAGATGCAGACTCCTTCAGAAGTTGAGCGGCACATCAGGTGTGAAGCTGAACGCTGGGGCCTCTTTGTAGAAGAGGAGCTTGGGCGGGGAGCTCACAGGTATTTCAAGATTGTTGTCAAAAGGATGAACATCTCTGGAGAAGGAAATGGCAACCTACTCCAATATTCTTGCCTGGAAAGTCTCATGGATGGAGGAGCCTGACAGGCTATAGCCCATGGGGTCACAAAGAGTCAGACAGGACTGAGTGACTAACACTTAACTTATGCCATCTCCCCAAAGGCAGTCCCTTTTGCACTAAGATTTTTACCAAACGCAAGGATCATCATCGCTTATTAACGACACGTTTCCATTATTTCAAAAAATGTTTTAGAATTTAAAACATCAACTTCAGTGTTTCACCCTACGCAGTAGTGAAATTATGGGTTTGTGTTCTGTGGGTTTTTTCCCCCAAATATCAATGGAGAAAAAGACATAATTACTCTTTTTGTTTGTTTGTTTCACATTCAGCTATGAACTTGCAAAAATGATCTTGGTTACCACCAGTGATAATACGCTTTGGGAAACATTCATTAGAATAAGATGAATGAGACTTTGGGTCACATGTATTCATTGCAAAAATTGTTAACTGACTTCATTTTAAGGAAAGAAAGCTCTGCAGAGAAGTTTGTGATCAAAAGCAGCAGAAAGGGAAACCTTCAAAGGGACTTCCCTATTGGACAAACTTAGTTGATCTTAGGTTTACAAGCAGTTTGCACTGAGGGACTTAACCAGTCCCTCTCTACATCCTGCAGGGTGAGAGATATTTCACACTTAAATTTCTCAGCTCAGTTTTGGCACCAAATATACAAATATCTAGAGCTTATATCCCTCAGCTCTAGACCCAGGAGTGCTAGAAAGCTTCTAGAAGTTGATGCTATCTAACCTGTCCAAGGAGGGCAGGAAGTTGGAGAATCTCTTTACCTTCAGTCCCTTTCTAGATCAACTGAAGCCCAGCTTCCCAAAAAGGTGAGAGTCCTGGGAATTTAACTATTCGGGTCAACAACTCCTTATTAATCCCTGGAGATACCATGTAAACAAACCAAGTGTCCTCAGGTGGGAAGACGGCTTTTCTCCAGCCCCCAAGTCTTTATACTTTCTGCCTGAGGATGGATGATATTCCCAGAGCCCAACGGCTCTGGCTGGGAGTGACCCGAGGCCAGTGGGAAGTGACCCACTGCCTGAGCATGGCTCTTGGCCCACCTTTCACTGATCAGCATGCGAGCGTGGAAACTCAACATCCTGGATGGATGGTAAGTGCCATAAGGGTCCCTGGGACCTGGGGGACCATAAGGGGACCTGGCCTAGGAACCCACGGCAACTCCCAGTCATCCAGCTCCTTGGCAGTGAGTCCCCAGACCCAGTTCTAGTCCAGGTACTGCTGCTAACCTGCTGAGTGACCTCGGTGAGTCACTCCTCCTCTCTAAGCATCCNTGCCTGGCAAATCCCATGGACGGAGGAGCTTGGTGGGCTGCAGTCCATGGGGTCGTTAAGAGTTGGACATGACTGAGCGACTTCTCTTTCACTTTTCACTTTCATGCATTGGAGAAGGAAGTGGCAACCCGCTCCAGTGTTCTTGCTTGGAGAATTTTAGGGACAGGGGAGCCTGATGGGCTGCTGTCTCTGGGGTCGCACAGAGTTGGACACGACTGAAGCAAGTTAGCAGCAGCAGACATTTTTAATAAATAAATACACTTAATGATATAATTCTGTTAATTTGGCATTCTCTTGAAATAACTATGGCCCTTTTAATGCTAGCACTATACTATGATTATATTTTAAACATTGTCAGACTTCTAATCTCTCCACCAAAGATTTTTTTCTTTGTCTTATGACAATTTGAATTAAATTGTCAATTTAAAATGATTACATGTTAGAAAATATGAAGACAAGAGATATCTCAATACTTAAGAATAATAGGATTTTTAAAAATTCTTAATATTAAGTTAAACTTAATAAGTGCCCTGAAGGCAAATGTATCTTTTGAACTAATTATCTGTTCTTTGTATTCTGTTTAATATTAAAATGGTACTGATTAAATAAAATCAATCACATTCCTCTGTAGTCACACCTCACATTTGCTTAAATAAAACAATACACAGCTCTTGTATTAATTCTGATTAAAAATACATTATATAGAGAGTTACACATTCATGATAATTTTTAAAAAACTGAAACATTTACTCTGCTCACCCTTGATATTTAAAAATTATATACAGAAATGANACCTCACATTTGCTTAAATAAAACAATACACAGCTCTTGTATTAATTCTGATTAAAAATACATTATATAGAGAGTTACACATTCATGATAATTTTTAAAAAACTGAAACATTTACTCTGCTCACCCTTGATATTTAAAAATTATATACAGAAATGAAAAAAAGAAGTATGCAATTTCTGAATTTGTTTTCTGTCAAGTTGCTTCTTTTTATTTTTCCCGGATGCCATGTTTTCTTATTGTAACTCAGGATTGGGCTACTGATAAGCAAGTTAATTTAATGTATACTCTTTGCCTACATATCTTGATTGAAACTAAGCTCATGTATGTGTTGTTTCCATCACCTTTATTCTTGGAGTGAATTTCTAGTGTTGCTGTCAGATGGCTGTGCATTGGTGGTGAAATTCTCAGAGCTGGTTGTTTTCTCTCTTATGTATTTATTACTTCTGGCTCCCACTGAGCTCTTAATTTCTCTTGATCCTGTTATTCATCAGCTGCTTTCCCATTTTCTGGGAAATAGTGACAAAATTTGTACTATTTCCTTAATTTCTTCCTCTCCACTACCTCGCTGCCAAATTTACTCACCGTCTGTAGAGTTATCTGTATTATCTTCTTGGTCCCTATAGACTTTTGCATTCCAAACCCCTGTGAGTACAATCTCAGAGCTCTTTTTTTCACCATTTGACACTCCCTCAAAATGAATAGTGGCTTAGAGAATTCTCCAGGCCAGAATACTACAGTGGGTAGCCGTTCCCTTCTCCAGGGAATTTTTCCGACTCAGGGATCCAACCCAGGTCTCCTGCATGGCAGGCAGATTCTTTACCAGCTGGGCCCCCAGGGAAACCTGCGCCATGTCCCCCTCCCCTCGCAATGGCCCCTCCAAAAGCAATCTGGTAAAGAATCTGCCTGCCATGCAGGAGACCCCAGTTCAGTTCCTGGGTCTAGAAGATCCTCTGGAGAAGAGATAGGCTACCCACTCCAGTATTCTTAGGCTCCCCTGGTGGCTTAGTTGGTAAAGAATCCACATGCAATGTGGGGGACCTGGGTTGGATCCATGGGTGGGGAAGATCCCCTGGAGAAGACAACAACTACCCACTTCAGTATTTTGGCCTGGAGAATTCCATTGATTGTATAGTCCTTGAGGTCGCAAAGAATCAGACGCAACTAAGAGACTTTCACTTTCTTTTCACTTTCAAAATGAATAGATTTGGAAAAGACTAATAGCTTTTATATAAGCTTCTGCCTCATCTGAAAAAAAGTTTTTGAAGTACCTCCTTTTATTTTTTGTCTTTAAATGGTCCCTCTGTGTGTCTCTGTGCTTCTTTCTCCCAGCAACTAGGATGAATACTTAATTTTTTTTAATTTTGAAAAGAGAATTCTTGAGTCTCCATGAAAATAATGCTCATTACTGCCTGCCATGCACATCATGCTGTCTCCACCTAAACGTTTAGAATTTGCTATGTTTCATGGAAAATGTATATATACATACATATATACACACACATATGTATATTATATTTCACTATACATTTTGCACTCTGTTAGGAATTAGAGGATGTAGGTAGAAGGTAAAAAGAGAGATCAGTTTTTTCCACAAATTTCATTACAGGTATTCTCAAACACAATACATATGAATCCAGTATATCCCCAAGCTTGTATGAATTACCAGTCATTCTTATGATATATATACATATATATATAAAATGATTGAATTTTCAATCACTCTTATATATGTATATATGGCTATATGTATGCATGTGTATATATTTTATAAAAATACACACACTTATGTATAATTTATTAAGTTGGACCTTTTGAAAGTAAACTGCAACTACCATGACACCATATCTCTAAATATGTCAGCAGGTAAGTTCTAAGATAAGAACAACATTTATAATATTATTATGAAAATATTAGCTATTCCATAAAATCAGTAATACTTCTTTCTACATTTCTATGGCAATAATTATCTAAAAATGACTTTTGTATATTGCTTTATCTATTTGTTGGTAATGCTGGGGTGGACAGGAGCTATTTGAAGTTCTTGCACTACACTTAGCTATTATTCTGAACCATTTGATAATATGAGATTCATGCCCTTGTTATTGTTCAGTCTCTCAGTCATGTCTGACTCTTTGTGATCGCATGGACTGTAGCATGCCAGGCTTCCCTGTCCTTCACTATCTCCCAGAGTTTGCTCTAACTCATATCATTTGAGTTGGTGATGCCATCCAACCATCTCATCCTCTCTTGTCTCCTCCTCCTGTCTTCAGGCTTTTCTAACATCAGGATCTTTTCCAGTGAGTCAGTTCTTCTCATCAGGTGGCCAAAGTATTGGAGTTTCAACTTCAGCATCAGTCCTTCATCCTCGGTCGTCCCCTTCTCCTCCTGCTCCCAATCCCTCCCAGTATCAGAGTCTTTTCCAGTGGGTCAACTCTTCACATGAGGTGGCCAAAGTACTGGAGTTTCAGCTTCAGCTTCAGCATCAGTCCTTCCAATGAATATTCAGGGTTGATTTCCTTTGGGATTGACTGGTTTGATCGCCTTGCTTTCCAAGGGACTCTCAGAAGTCTTCTCCAGCACCACAGTTTGAAGGCATCAGTTCTTCAGTGTTCAGTCATTTTTCCTGTCCAGCTCTCACATCAGTGCATGATTACTGGAAAAACTGTAGCTTGGCTATATGGACCTTTGCAGGCAAAGTAATGTCTGAGCTTTTTAATACCCTGCCTAGGTTTGTCATTGCTTTTCTTCCAAAGAGCAAGAATCTTTTAATTTCATGGCTGCAGTCACCATCCACTGTGATTCTGGAACCCAAGAAAATAAAAGTCTGTCGCAGTTTCCATTGTCTCCCTATCTATTTGCCGTGAAGTGATGGGACCAGATGCCATGATCTTTGTTTTATGAATGTTGAATTTTAAGCCAGCTTTTTTTCACTCATCTATTTCACCTTCATTAAGAGGCTCTCTAATTCCTCTTTGCTTTCTGTTGTAAGGGTAGTGTCATCTGCATATCTGAATTTATTGATATTCTCCCTGCTCTTGATTCCAGCTTGTGCTTCATCCTGCACAGCATTTCACATGATATATTCTGCATATATGTTAAATAAGCAGGATGGCAATATACAGCCTTGATGTACTCCTTCCCCAGTTTGGAACCAGTATGTTGTTCCATGTCTGGTTCTAACTCTTGATTTTCACCTGCATAGAGGTTTCTCAGGAGGCAGGTATGATGGTCTGGTATTCCCATCTCTTGAAGAATTTTCCACAGTTTCTAATAGTCTACATAGTCAGAGGCTTTAACATGGTCAATGAACCGGAAGTTGACATTTTTTCTGGAATTCTCTAGCCATTTTTATGATTCAGTGGATGTTGGCAGTTTGATCTCTGGTTCTTCTGCCTTTTCTAAATCCACATTGTATATCTGGAAGTTCTCAGTTCACATACTGTTGAAGCCTAGCTTAAGGATTTTGAGCATTACTTTGCTAGCATGTGAAATGAGTGCAGTTATGCAGTAGTTTGAATATTCTTTGGTATTGTCCTTTGGGATTGGGATGGAAACAACTTTTCTAATTCTGCAGCCACTGCTGAGTTTTCCATACTTGCTGGCATATTGAGTGTTGCACTTTAACAGCATCATCTTTTAGGATTTGAAATAGTTCAGCTGGAATTCCATCACCTCCACTAGCTTTGTTCATAGTGATACTTCCTAAGGCCCACTTGACTTCACACTGTAGGATTTCTGGCTCTAGGTGAGTGATCACACCGTTCTTGTGATCTGAGTCATTACGATCTTTTCTTGTACAGTTCTTCTGTGTAACTTGCCACCTCTTCTTAATTGCTTCTATTAGGCCCATACTGTTTCTGTCCTTTATCGAGCCCATCTTTGCATGAAATGTTCCCTTGGTATCTCTCATTTTTTTGAAGAGATCTCTAGTCTTTCCCATTCTATTGTTTTCCTCTATTTCTTTGCATTGTTCACTTAGGAACACTTTCTTACCTCTTCTTGCTATTCTTTGGAACTCTGCATTCAGATGGGTGTATCTTTCCTTTTCTCATTTGCCTTTCACTTCTCGTCTTTACTCAGGCCTCCTCAGGCAACATTTGCCTTTTGCATTTATTTTTCTTGGGGATGGTTTTGTTTACTGTCTCCTTTGCAGTGTTACAAACCTCCATCTATACTTCTTCAGGCAATCTGTCTATCACATCTAATCCCTTGAATCTATTTGTCACTTCCACTGTTTAATAGTAAGGGATTTGATTTAGGTCATAACTGAATGGCCTAGTGGTTTTCCCTAACTTCTTCAATTGAAGTCTGAATTTTGCAATAAGGAGTGATGATCTGAGCTACAGTCAGCTCCCAGTCTAGTTTTTGCTGATTGTACAGAGCTTGTCCATCTTGACTGCAAAGAATATCATCAATCTGATTTTGGTATTGACCATCTGGTGATGTCCATGTGTAGTGACTGCTGGTTGAGCATCTTTATTTCTTGAGAGTCCCTGGAGACTCTCTCAGGTCAATGCCATAGGATAGGATAAGCCACTTAATCTGGATTTAAGGAGATCACACATTTATATATTGTAATAATGATAGAAGAGCTACATATGTGTCTTTAAATGTTTATTTAGATCTAAACTTCAACCAAGAAGTAAGAAAGGTAGAAGGCTGACAGAATGCTCTGAGCTGGCCCAAACAGAAGCTAACACACACAGTTTCCCTACCTCCAATTGCCCTGGGTGTTATATTGACTGACTTGGACTCAGAAGTCAATCATATTACCAACACCAGAAGCTTTCAATGAAAGTTCTGTCAAACCTGTTGTCAATCCATCTGAGAAACAACATCAGTGGCCCCCAGAGGCTTCTCCTGTTAATGGGATAGTTGTCCCAAGTTCATCTTCCCAGACTCCATAACTTTTTTTGATAAAAATCTGTTGCTACAGTATTTTATACTAATCCTCTGGAAATATATTCTAGTGCTGTATTGTTCTTATTGTTGTTCAGTGGCTATGTCATGTCCAACTGCTTGCAACCCCATGGACTGCAGCACACCAGGCCTCCCTGTCCCTCCCGGAGTTCTCCCAAGTTCATGTCCATTGAACTGGTGACGCTATCCAAAAAAGCCCTCGTCTCCTTTTGCCTTCAATCTTTCCCAGAATCAGGGTCTTTTCCAGTGAGTCAGCTCTTGGCCATTAGGTGGCCAAATGATTGGAGCTTCAGCTTCAGCATCAATCTTTCCAGTGAATATTCAGGGTTGATTTCCCTTAGGATTGACTGGTTTATTCTCCAAGAGTCCAAGGACTCTTAAGGGTCTTCTCCAACACCACAATTTGAAAGCATCTGTTCTTTGGTGCTCAGCCTTCTTTATGGTCCGACTCTTACCTCCATACATGACTACTGGAAAGACCATAGCTTTGACTGTATGGACATTTGTTGGCAAAGTGGTCTTTGCTTTTTAATACACTGTGTAGGTTTGTCATAGCCTTCCTTCCAAGAAGCAAGCATCTTCTAATTTCATGGATGCAGTCAGTGTCCACAGTGATGTTGGAGCCCAAGAAGAGAAAATCTGTCACTGCTTCCACCTTTTGCCCTTCTATTTGCCATGAAATGATGCCCCATGATCTTATTTTTTTTAATGTTGAATTTATGCCAGCCTTTTCACTCTCTTCCTTCACAGTATAAAAAGACAAAGAGAGTTTTATTCGTGAACACTAATTTCCTCTAGGGCTGTCCCACACTTGTTTTGTTCTGCTCTTGGATGTATTGG
The DNA here is from genome assembly GCA_006410615.1 of Neotragus moschatus. Classification (NCBI taxonomy): domain Eukaryota; kingdom Metazoa; phylum Chordata; class Mammalia; order Artiodactyla; family Bovidae; genus Neotragus; species Neotragus moschatus. The sequence goes on from SJYA01000709.1 coordinate 1,447,943, forward strand.
ATCCTTCTAGTCCATCCCTGTAAAAGTAGCCATGAACCTCTCATGTAAGCATTTATTCTTCTGGGTTTTGCTTCCTTTCTGGTGTTCTACCGGGTAAGGGAGTAAACTAATATCTGAACTCAGCTCTTTCATTCTCATTTTGGGAGTTGTCCTCACATGGCTTGGTACAGGAGAGGAAACTCAAATATTCTGAGTGTTCTCTTCTTTCTAGAGACACACAGCATCTAAGAACTAGCTTCCTATCAATCTTTCCTACTCCCACTTGCACCAGAGAAAATATTTATCTAATAAGATGAGTATAATTTATCACCCGTTTGCCCAGATTTGTGTTTTATGGTATGCAGTCCCATAGGCCACAGCCTTTTGGAATTTGGAAAATGAAGCTCTGTTTCTTGCCAGAAAAAATAAAAACAAAACAAACAAACAAAACAAAACAAAAACATGCCCCATGTGACTCAGAAAAGGACAGGTAGTGGGTAATTGGAGATATACTGTCACAAAGATTGGTTTCAGTGTATTTAACTTAATCTTTTAATAATTAGACTCAAGTAAAATTTTTCTACTTGTTTCACTATATTTTGAATTCTTACTGCTATTAATGGAATATATACTTTTTATTTCCAGAATATCACGAATTTATTCAACTCCATAAGCTGTATCTACATCAAAAAGAAGAGTGTTTTTGAGATAGGATTGAGAGTTGGACTGGAAAGTGAAATAGTGGGCTGGGTAAATAAGCAAGTTAAAAAGTTAGTAAGAATGGTTTATGAATGATAATGGAACTTGGAGATGAGGTCTTATTCCAAGATATGAGTATAATATACCACTGTTACTATAGAGAGGTCTGTGAAATTGACCAAATATTAGTCTACTTTAAACATATGAAATTGTATTTTGAATAAATAACTCTATAACATGATATCTTATGCTTTAGAATGATCTTTATTTCATGAAGAGATCTTTGTTTATTAAAGAAAGTAAGAAGAAAAATTATGACAAAGAAATGCATTTGTAATGTACTCAATTATTTCACAAGTATATAGTGATATAATAATTTTCATTGGTATTTGCTTTCAGTATGACTTTTTTTTCAGCTTTAATATGAACTTCTCTTTTTCAGCAGACTCTGCCCACTTCAGGAGTTTCAGTCCCTGAGGTGCGTAAGCAAAAAAGGTTTTCACACTTACAATTATAGGTCATTATCCATCTGTATTGTTATAAAGACCATTCTGGGCTGTGAGAGTGACATACTAATGTTAATTTGTGTGTTTTATTTTGTCTCATATTCTTATATTTGGAATTGGGATCTTTGCATTAATATTTTCTTATTGGGATAGACTTGAAGCCTGTACTATCTACCTTTGTGACAGGCATTAGGGAAACAAGAAGTTATGTGGCACAGAATAAGCAGGATAAAATAACAGTGACTTTGCAGAGTTTTGACCAGTATGTAAGAATAACGTTATTCCTATTTGTCACATTTAAACTTCACAGAAAACCCAAACAGTTCAGTAGTGTAAGCCCTTAAAATGGAGCTTGTAGTGATAGTAAATCGAGAAACTCTTGTTCACATTGAAGTGCCTGTTACTTCTAAAAGAGTACATCTGCATTAATCACTTAGCATATAACATTGCATAGGAAGTCATAGGAATACAATAGAGTCATTAAATAAATGACTTTGGTTTTGAAAATAAATGTAGGCATTGCCACAGCATTTATTTTCAGTAAAGTGTTAACTTTACCTTCAAATTAATGCAGTAAAGTCTCCACATTTTTCTCTGACGATCCCCATTCAGTTGCTATTATCTCTAAAGCATATGCTCAGATGGTATTTTTCACTTAAAATTATAATTTGAATCTACTTGCTTAGAATATATTACTCATGATATGAGTATGATTTATTTTCAGTTCAGTTCAGTTCAGTCGCTTAGTCATGTCCGACTCTTTGCGACCCCATGGACCACAGCATGCCAGACCTCCCTGTCCATCACCAATTCCCAGAGTCCACCCAAACTCATGTCCATTGAGTTGGTGATGCCATCTAACCATCTCGTCCTCTGTCATCCCCTTCTCCTCCTGCCCTCAGTCTTTCCCAGCATCAGGGTCTTTTCAAATGAGTCAGCTCTTCGCATCAGGCGGCCAAAGTATTGGAGTTTCAGCTTCAACATCAGTCCTTCCAATGAACACTCAGGACTGATCTCCTTTAGGATGGACTGGTTGGCTCTCCTTGCTGTCCAAGGGGCTCTCAATAGTCTTCTCCAACACCACTTAGAACATTGCATAATTGCACAAAAAGTAATAACCTCTCTCTCTTCTGCTCTAAAATATTTTCTAATCAGTGTAGACTCCCTCATTACATTTTTTAAAATTTCCTTTTATAACTACAGTCATACTTAAAATATACTAGTAGCTATGATTGATATATACTGTTTCTAATCTGAGAGATATTAAACTATTTTGGTATTCTTTAAGTTAGCTGGTACCATTATTATTATAATTATTCTAAAGTAGACATGTTAAATTACACACTCAGTTAACATAGGTATTAGGACAGTTTATTATTTAGGCTACTCTTTTTAGTGTCAGAGAATTAACTTTATGGTTAAGATAACTGAGTTTATTTTTGCCCCATCATAGCTCATTAGATAATTAACTGCGAATTTAAAAATTTTCTCTTTAGACTTATTAATCTCAAAAGCTCTCCCATATTTAATTATGCAATTTATACACTATAAATAAAATTAATAGACCAAAATTGCTGTTTTCAAAACATGATTTTTTTTATTTGTCAATGTTTTCTGCTATGAAGTTTTAAAAAGTCTTCCTTCCTATACTGGTATGTAAAGCTATATTGGTTTTGTGTGTGCATATATGTAAATATATGTTTATTGGCTAAACTTTTCACATGGGAGCAAGAGCTTTTCTTTGTGGATGCATATATTATTTGGAAGTGGCATAGACCCTTTCTTGCATACATCATAGCCTTATTGACCACAATAAGTTTCAATTATCAATTGTTTCAAAGTATAACAAAAGCATACCTTATTTTGTGAAAAGATATTTGTTTATTAAGAAAATACTTTCAATTGTTTAAAAGTATAAGAAAAACTCACAGACATCTACAAATCAATTTCAGTGTAAAAATCCTCTGACTTTTTATTACTAATTCTCAAATCTTTTATAGACATTGTGTCCAGGCCATCTTGATTTTTCTTCCTACACACACACACACACACACACACACACACACACACGTATCTTGTTTTATGTGCCTTTCCAAAGGATGTAAGTAATTTTTCACAGTAACACCTTATTTTATAATCAAAACTTATTGGTTTGAGTGATAATTAAATTATACAGTTCCAATTATAAGATAAATTCTACTTAGAACTTGCATAAACAGATAGGGGGCTACATAGAAATTACTAAGTTAAGCTTTTAACTCACCTGATAGAAAGAGATAATGACTATGAAAATACAAGAAAGCTACTTATAGATTTTTAATCTTCAGTTTTCCATGGCCATCAATTATTACGGTTTATCAAGGGAATGGAGAGTGAGTGGTATTGAGGTCTATACACCGGGACCTAATTTTCTAGTGGCCCAGCCATAGCTAGTAAACAGCCCAAATGAATTTGGGCTGGACTTTTCTATTGCTAAATTTCATTTCTTCCAATCAGAATTTGTTGAACAGAAATCTAATCTTTCATATTTAACATTCAGTATGAAACTATGCTAGATGAGAATACACATTATCCTGTGTGATATATGAAAACCAGGGCTGTGGATCAAGGTATAAATTTTACCTTCAGGCTGAGTTGGTGAGTAGCACCTGCAGGTATGTTAAGACAAGGAATGAGTCTGTCTCGTTTGTTTTCCTCTGTCTTGCTACAAAAGACTCAGATTATCACACTGAGTTATGGTGACATCCTGGAAAAACAAATAAAATACTGTAAAGTAAATAAAGTACTTCTTCACAATACCCATCTTTACTAAACAGCCTACCTGAGTTAATGATAAAATGTAGTTTTTTTTTTTTTTACTATTTAAAAAATTACTGTCATTTACTGAGTGCCTAATTTATGCTAGTACTTTATGCTACTTTATGCTTTTATTCAATTTATCATCACATGAAACTTCCCATTTTATAGATGAATTAGGATGGCTTAGAAAGGTAAATAACATACTTGCCCAAGTCTTTACAGAGACAAAGCTTGAATACAGCCTCCAAGCCCACATTTTTTTTGCCTTTGTACAAAATATTTTTTGCTTTTTGAATAAGTATTTAATTAATAAGAAATGGAAACCTTTATATCATTTGTCATAGCTATGCTTAAAACTATATAAAGTATTTCTAAAAACTCAAAACTACTTTGCTACTCAGCCGTATTTCACTGTAACTTCTAAGGATTTCTGGTAGATTTTGAGCCTTCACCATGCTTGTAATGGTCTAATGTTTCTCAGAAGGAACATGTTTAAATCTTGTAATAAGGTTATGATAATTAAAGGGGCAGCTTTGCAACTGTCATTAAGTTGCTTTCTTGGAGTTTGTAACTTGTCTAAATCCTGAGGAACATGGTAACACTCCTGCTTCAGGGAGATATTTTACATTGTGTTCCTCGGGTTAAAATCTTAGAGTTTCAGGGAAATGCTCAGGAACCAGCTCCAGTGGCAGAATGGGCTAAGTCACCACTTGGGCAAGGGATGCAGTAGCAGAGAAAGCAGGTCATGAGATTCCAGTAAAGGACAGTGTTGGCAGGCAAGCAAAACTTCCCCCCCCCGCCCCGCCCCCCCACTCTTTGTGGCTTTTGTACCAATCAAGGCGCTTTGCCACTGCCTGTCTCTCATGCTGAGATTGGACAAAGAGAAGAAAATCCTGTGCTTGAGGTAATCATCACTTGCTGCTTGTCGTTTGTGAGTGATCGATAACAGCAGGCTTAAGTATTGTGGTAAACATCTCTTTTGTGAAAGCACTTTTCAGCAACTTACAAATACTCTGCTTCTGAGAACCAGCATGAGATAGAAAAAGACTTTTTTAAGAGCACATATTTAAAGTGACGTCTTTTTATTTCATTTATCGCATCTTTCTGTTTTCTGTGGATTGTCTTTTCATCTTTTCTTCTCTGTTTACGATGATGGTGATTATTTTGGAATTCTGATAGGACTTATTGCCCAGTTAAGATCTGTTCTGTGACTAGTGGAGTCTAAGGATCACAAGACACTGAATTCTATGTTTTAAATGTCTGCATAGCAAACACAAATGCTTGATATTTGAAAATGCTGAAATATCGATAACTGTATTTTATATTTTGTAGTTATATGTTCTATGTTCTTTCATTTTTTTGGTTAAAGCAGCTCTTTTCAGTGTTTGAGTAATTCCTATTGATTGAAGCAATAATTTTCCAACTCTTTATATCTAGGATAATTTATCTGGCAGAACAAAATTTACCTTAATTATAACAAAGTAATTTAGTTTGTGATTTAGAGCCCCAAAACATAAAAAAAAAAAAAAAGATCTGAAGGTGAAGTGATAAGTACTGCCCCATATTACCACAGAGCATTTTTATCCTGAATAAAGATGCAAAATAATGCTGGCAAGCTCTTCCTGAAATTTTTCTATAACTTTAACATTGGAAGTAACATTCTTAGATATCATAATAGAACTTGGCCAATCAGGGAGAATCAACCCCCAATGCGGGCCAATGACATTTTGGTGGACATCAGATTTTTCAAAGATGTAATTGCTTGGCCCTTCCTATGGCTCATATAGAATCGAAAAGAAGTAAAGATTTTCTTAATGGAAATAGGGAAAAGTATTCAACTACCCTCCTGTTATCCTATGCTGCTCAAGTAAAATATAGTGAATAGCTCAGATACTTCCATACAATTTGGAAATAAACATGGAACAAATGAGTATAATACAAAGAAAACCATGGAAAAGTATTAAATGGTTTATAAGTCTTTCCTGTTTTTAAATTGTCAGTCTGATTAATTCCAACCACTAAGCATATTTCCATCAAAGAAACCACTTTATTCTTGGTGGTGTGTGTGTGTATTTGAAAAAATATGCTTTGTTATCTAGATCACATTGTAAAATTCACCTGCTGATGAGTTGACTGAGGTTTTTTCATAATCTGTGATATACTTCTTATGATTCTAGACTTTAAAAATTAAGTTTTAACAATTTAAAAGTGAATTTAGGGTTTTTAAATTTTTTATTTTATTTTATTTTACAATTGCTACTAGAAATAGCTTTAGTTTTGTCTAGTCCACAGTTTTCTCAGAGGGCTGGCCCCCCCTAGAAAAAAATGAAATCATTTAAACAAGTGCTTTCTGCCAGCTAGAGATTCTCAACCACACAAGATTTTCTCCAGCTATACACTTTTTTATTGTTTTGTTGCTAAGTCATGCCCAACTCTTTTGGGACCCCATGGACTGTAGCCAACTAGGCTCTTCTCTCCATGGGATTTCCCAGGCAAAAATACTGGAGTGGGTTGCCATTTCCTCTTCCAGGGGATCTTCCTAACTCATGGATCAAATGTGTCCAGCATTGCCAGGTGGTTTCTTTACTGCTAAGCCACCAGGGAAGCCCAGCTCTATGGGCTAAGAATAAAATATTACTAATTGATAATTTGTTAATTCTTTACAGACACACATTCAAATGTTTTAAATGCCCAGAATTACATTTATAAATAGTCTGGATGCAAATACTGAGTTCCATTGTGACTAATCAACTTACATTTTATTTATATCTTATAACTCAAGCATTTGGGAATTTAATGTTAAATAACAATGTTGGATTACAAGGCAGAATATACAATGTATAAATGATAACTTTCACGATGTAGATTTTTATAAAACACTGTTACCATGTTTTATTTACCTGAATGTTAGAAGTCAGAAAAAAAAATCTGCATACCCACTAAGTATTACATGCTTGAACTCAGTACAACATGCTATGGATTTTCAAATGTAGGTTGCTGAGCTTTACTCATTTAAAAATATGCCTATTGTAATTAGTTAACTTTTTCATATATATGTATTTGAAAATATAACAAACATTTTTCATAATGGTGATATTAAAGAGCAGCCTAATGGAAGAACCATACCTATTTTACATTATTCACAATAACTTTCATTTATTTAGCACATGCACTAATATAGGCACAATATTGGAACTTTATATATTTTCTTTTAAGCCATATACAACTTTGAGAAATAGGTATTGCTGACTCCATTTTGAGTAAGACTCAATTCTCTAAGGCTACATAGTATTTAAGTAGCGGAGATGGATTCCACTTGGGATTTCTGACTCCAAATCTCATCCTATAATTCACTCATTTATTCATTATACCCTTAACTATCTGTGGACAAAATGTAAGTTGCAAGCTTAGAAAGCTTATTTTATTCCTTAAAATATCAATATCTTTGCCAGAAATTCTGCTTACATGAAAATATATCAGTTTCCAAAGAATTTGAATTTCAGGAATCCTATTGCACAAGCCATTTTTATCTATACAAAAATATATTCAGTGCACCATGAAATAGCAAGGACTATAAAAGGGCTATGCTGATTAGCATTTATTTTGGTCCAAGAAGTTTTCTGTTCCATTTGGCCTTTATATGAAAAGAGCTTTACTTTTAATTCTACTTAAATATATTTTCCTAAATGACAGTAATTGAGAAGTAATTGACAAAATACATGCAAATATAGGAACAGAAACATATATATGTATCTGAATATATAACAGAGAATACATGGCACTCAAACCTTTAAGCACACATGGGAAACATTGGTTATTGATCAGGACCGTTTTTCACATCAAGCTTAGACATGCCTTAGGAGTTCTTCTCAACACAATATTTCAGGCACTTTAACTTTTGCATGTTAAGATTGATTTATTTCTGCATTCATTTATAGTGATTTTATCAGGCACTGATCTAGGATTTAATGTGAAACAGTTAAGCAAAGTCATTTCTCTATGGAACTTTGATTAAAGTGTAGGAAGAAGACCAGTATTTAATAGATAACATTTTAAATTTTAAAAATAGAAAATATGCATACACACAAACATATAAAGGAACAGAGTCTAATGTTTGACCAGGAGCAAGAAGAGCTGTCCAGCAGAGTGCAGAAAGGATGTAAGAGCCCAGTATTAAAAGCACAATTATTGTGATCAAGAAACAAAGATGGGGTTGGTGTAGCTGGATTGTGATAATAAGGGATGAGTGTGGCTGTTACATAGAGAATCAACTGGAGGAAGACAAAATGGAAAGTGATTGACTCATTAAGGTGATGGCCACAATAATTAAGGCAAATAAGATAATGGGGGCTTAAAACATGTAATAATAGATGTGATGGATAATCATCCAGTTCGGGATTTATTTTTAAGGTGGATAAGGAGAAACTTTTAATTAGTTTTTATTGTTTCAGGATTCATATGCATTCTAGGTACTTATGTGGACAGAGAGAAAGGGCATTTATTTATAGGAATTAAGCTCCTGGGGAAAATCTGAACAATGTTGACTTAAAAAATAGTTACAACCTAAAAGCTCAGGGTTATGTTTTATTTGGTGGGAATTTTTAGGACTTCAAGCCCGGGAGACAGCCTCTCAAGTAACCCTGAGAGAACTGCTCTGAGGATGTGGGGGCAGGAGTCAGGATATATAGAAATTTGCAACAAAAGGCAGGTAGTATGAACATCAAAAATACTTTTGTGAATTAAAACCAGATATCTCAGGTTAAGAAATTTGGAGCTTTCTCAGTATGGGAAGATGCAAGAATCTGCTGAAATCATTCCTTTCATATGCATCTCGGCTATCTAGGACCAGTATCCTGTATTTTTTTCACACCCTGAGTTCCTCAGTGCTCACCATAGGGAGTAGCTACAGCAAGGTGGTATTGTTCTTCCTGGTTGCCCTTTGGGGTCAGAAATCCACATTTAGAGGGATGCAGTTGCTATCTCTGTGATATCCTTGTTTACTGATATGACAAGAATATTCCTTTTCTCAACAGGGAATATAAACTTTGTCTTCATTATCAAATTGAAGTCGAAAGCCTTGGGTGTAAATGAACTTACCTAGGGAGTGTGTGTAGACAGTGAAGATGAGAGGTCCAAGGGAAAGATCAAGGGTTAAACATTGAGATTATTAAGCTGGAGGAGGAATAACAGAAAAGACTTAGGGGGAAGTTAGTAAAGTAAAAGGAGAGCTAAGAAAAGTGTTCTGGAACCCAGTTGAACCAAATTTTCTAGAAGGAAAATATCAGTTCCGTCAAATGCTGCTTAAATATTGAGAAGTTGAAGACTGATCAACAAATGTAGCAAATGAGCAGATCACTGGTCATTTGAATAAAAGGTGATTTGGTGCATTAATGGTGATAAAAGTTTATTAGTTTGGGTTGGAAAGAGTGAGAGGAGAAGCAATAGAAACAGGAAGAAGACAACTACGAAAATGTTTTCTGTTATGGTGAATATAAGTGTTAGCTGGGAAGGAATGTGAGTTTTAAGTTTTATTTCACTCTTGATGATCAATAGTAGTTTAAGGGTCTATTTTCAATATTGCATGTATTTATAAGCATTAAATTTAGTACTCAGTACAAATTTCTTTACAGTCCTATAGTGTTATCTGTACCATTGTTTATGAAAATGATTAGCTTTAGTAGTCCTTAAGAACTTTTAACAGTGTCATAATTGGGCACCTATGATAACATGTTTTGGTTTTCTTTTGTAACTTTCTTTAATTGATATTTTGGTCATGCATCTCTCATCTATTTTGAGCCAGTAGAAAGCATCTGGTTTCATATTATTCACTAGAAACCCCAAATTAGGAAGCTGGGTCCAAGTTAGTAACCATGAGATTCTTCTCTATGTTGCCTATGTAGTAAAGCAATAAATATTTTCAATATTTTGATAAAATATTTTTTTCCTATCAGGAAAGACAAGCAACAGTGAAAAGGGAAAAGGGTGGTTCCCAGCAGTCAAACAAAGTGACCGACAAGAACAAAATGCAAAGAGCCAACTCCGTTACTGTGGATGGACAAGGCCTGCAGGTAGGGTTATTTTAATCCGAATTTTAGTAGCTTTCATATTTGTTACTTTGGTGCTCTTAGAAGGGCATATGTCCAGCTATCAACACATTTATTTAGTTTGCAAATGTGTTCAGTAGATAATTTTAGAAACATTTTTATTAATTTATCAAGATGTCAATTTTATAGTTGACTGACAGAGTGACATTCTGATTAATCATTTATGACGTTGTCTTCATCTAAACTCAAATTGATAGATCTTTTGTCAATCTGAAGCTTTTACAAATTATTATTAAATATACACACTTGTTATATATATATGCATTATTTATTTCCAAGCATACTTTCTCCTTATATATACTATTGTATCTATTTGGAAGTCATTTTGACTGAAAAAATGTTTTCAGAAAATAATAAGATGAACTCTTCTGTGTAGAATTGTCTTCAAATCAATAATAAAAATAAAGAAACCATTATAATTTATCCATGTCTTCCAGTGCTTTAAGTTGACATTGAAACTGCATATATGTATCTATTTTAACACAGGTAACTCAAAATCATGTTTTTAGTACTTTAAAAATCTCTGAGTTACCCCTAGGAGTCCCTGACATCAAGAGAAACATTTCTTGCCATCTATATTTTAAATGTTAATATTAATGAATGAATTAATAGTTTGCTGTGCTGTGTCTTCGTTGCTGTGCACCAGCTTTCTCTAGTTATAGAGAATGGGGGCTACTTTTTCTTGCGGTGCTCAGGTTTCTCACTGTGGTGGCTTCTCTTGTTGCAGAGCACAGGCTGTACGTACTCAGACTTCGGTCGTTGTAGCATGCGGGCTCAATAGTTGTGGCCCCCTGAGCTCAGTTGCTCCATGGCATTGGAATCTTCCTGGACCAAGAATTGAACCTGTGTCCTTTTCAAACATGAACATAATCAAAGAACTTGGCTTAATCTATGGATTAAGTTTTTGTTGTTGTTTTGTTTCCTGAAGTCATTTTTGTTTTGTTTTCCTATCTGTATGTTTCTCTCTTCCAATTTCTAATTCTTTTCCTTAAGAATACGCTGCAGTTTTCATGTTCTCCAAGAAAATTTACCAACCTCTTACCACACAAAGATATAGTATGTTACATACTTCAATTCAACATATATTATTTTATATCTTTTTCACTTACTATTTTATCTGTGGTTCTATGGGTTATGTCTTTTATGTCCTTAGTTTGCAAGGACAGTTGAGATCACATGGTAGTTGCCTAAATGCTTT
>SJYA01000709.1:1459413-1493264 GCA_006410615.1 Neotragus moschatus
TTACATGTCGATAATCAGATTACTGATTTTTTGACATAAAACATTGTGAATAGAAAATTGTTTATGAGTCATTAAATTCAACTGTAAAAAGAGGAAATTCTGAATGATAAAATTATTTACATTGGTTAGAGAGTATAGAAGTTAATTATCAAAAGAGGAAGTCAATGTCTATACATTTTGAAATGCATACTTGTGTGTTAAGCAGTCTCATTGAAAGTCCCAAATATAAAATTTATCCACAATTATGATAGTAAAAACTTTTAGGTTAGTGATCCTGTGAAATTTTTAGTGAAAAATAATCAACATTTTTAGTTTTAATAGGTCAATTGATGATATTGGTTAGTTTAAATCTATAGTTAATCTGGGTTCCTGCAATAAAAATAACAAAAGGAAATCTAATTTTGAAATTTAAATATTTTCCACAGATTTTAAAATTCAAATATATTTCACAACATACTTCCAACATACATGAATGGGAAACATGCATCATTTGTTAAACAGTATATGCTAGCCACTGTGATAATATTTTGTGAATATTAAGTGATCTTTCTCAGTGATGCCTGAGATAATTATGAATTCTTGTCTCTAACATAGAATATTATTATTATAAATATTATTATTACCACTTTAAAATGAATACATTGATGTTCTAAAGTAAAATTATTCCTAGGGCCTCTGAGTTAGTGAGGTGAGAATGAAAGCCATCAGACTCAGAGTTTGTGTTACACTCTTGAAATCCCTGTTCCCTTGGTTAACAAATGTTAACAGTTCTAGAAATGCTAAATTTCTGACCTCCTTGCTCTTCCATGTACTACTTTTGCAAATTTTGAAACAAAAATTTGAAAGTGCTAGAATTATAACTGCTTTAGTCTCTTTCTTAATATTTCTATAGTTACACCTGTCTTACCTCAGGCATCAAAACCAAAACTAAATGGTGCATACAGAGTGTTCTAAAGACTTTAAACTGACATAGCAATATAAGGTGTATTTTCTTTTTTATTCTAAAGGATGCCAAATTTTCAATCTTCTTATAACTAAATCATATCAAAAAAATAAGTGATTAACTTTCTCTGTGTATGTGTTTCCTTTTTTTAACCAGATAATAACTTTATAGTTTTCTTTGCTTTGACATATAAAATTGTCAGGTAAATTTGTTGGTTAGCAAAAGGAAGGCATCAGCCCTTATAACACATTAGTAAGTAAATACTATGATCATCATCACTTTAATTTTTATCTTAAAAATATTTGTACGTAATCAATTCACTTTCAGTTTCACATGCAGTCTCTTTCACCTCAGCAGAATGGACTAAAATATGATGCACATAGGTATTCACATAATTTGGGAGAAACATTTAAAAAGTGGACAATAAATTATTGGATAGCTATTTCATACAAAATGGAAAAATAATTTTTGTTGTGGTAATCAATTTTAAATAATAAAAATGCTTATTCTTTGTCACAAAATTTAAAAATATCTTCCAGAAAATTAATTTTCTGCAAGTTATAAAAATATATATCACCACAAAGCATTGAGTTGCAGCCCAGTTTGCATATAACTCAGTGACAGAAGAGATCTACATGGCTTATAGACTATTAATCACAGTTAAGCACATTCATCTTACTTCTTTCCAGCTAACCAGCATAATGATCAGGATTATTATTTCTAATTAGAGGAAGTAATAGATCATGTATAACCTTAGGATGAGTCTCATTAATTAACCCAAGTCCTAGGGGACTTCAAATAGAGGTGGTTAGGTACTCCATCTCTGTCATCGCTCACACCACAGGTTTACATTTAATACATATGATCAAATGTAACTGAAATGCAAACGATGTGAAAATACAGACAATTAGCTACATGAGAACAAACAATTAGAAGAACAGAACAGTTGTTTAAACTGTATTATGCCGATGTTACCTTGTCCCTAAATATTCTTTTGAGAAAAATTTATGAAATGCATCAGTTACAAACCAAAAAGTCTGTAGTGTGTAATACTCTTAGCAAAACATAAAGAGGAACCTTTATAATGAAATATCTCAAAGTGAACTAGTGTTGTGCCCACCACAGCTGCTTTTCTCTTTCCCTACTGTTTTTATGATTTATAATTGTCTCATTCTTATAATTCCCCAAACTGTAAACTACACATGGGTATATGCACTATACAGAAATGTATAGCATGGGTATCAAGTTTATTTTTTTTCTTTGATTATATGTATATGTATGTCCACTTTGGGATCCTCAGGCTTACTGATTCTTATAATCAGCTTTTCATTGTCATTTTAAGTCTCTTAAGTCCGGAATTCCTATTCTATATTTTGGGTATTACAACAACATCTAAAATGAGTTCTGGTCTCCATATATATAAAATGTGCTCAGTTATAAATGAAACTGTGGAACTGAATAAGATGTGTCAGGGCCGAGAATCAGCCTTGTCTATAATTTATGTAAGATAGGGAGATTGGGTCTCATTAAGAAGTGAAGAGTAGGGGCATTGCCAAGAACTTTGGCCCATGGCACTGAAATGATGGAGTTGCCATTGACTGAGATGGAGAGGGTTTGGATAAATAAAATTTGTAGTAAAATGTCTGATGCTGTTCAACATCCAAATAGAAGTATTGAGTGGGCAGACAGATATGTGAATCTAGAATTCAGGGATGAGAGTAGATATGAATTTGGGACAGAAAGGCATATTGATTGCTCTTAGTACCATCACATATGAATTCGCTAAGGGAGAGAGTCTATGTCGAGAGAATGGTTGAACTGGGATCCCAAACCAGTCTGACCCTAAAGCCATATTCTAAAGTGTTTACAGTATATAAATGAAACTGCTCCTTTATATGAGTAAATGCAATCTTGCATGACTTATTTTTATAGAGGATAATCCAGTATGAGCTGTTTCCTACTGCATGTAGTGCCTTCACACCTAATTTAGAACCATTCTACAGGATTTCAAGTATCACACATGCTATAAAATATTCCTGAACACTTTCCCCCACCATCAGTGTTTTCCTTGCTATACTGTATTACCCATTCTCAATGTTTTGTTTTTGTTTTTTTTAAAAGACTGCTCTGAGAAGGATTCCATAGACATACCTCCAGTACAAGAGTGGTGTGATGGGAAGCTGAGAACAAGTTCAGGGTTCTTTTATATACCAGACAGAGTAATTTGCTTTTCATCTGTTTTATATATTGTTCCACTTGAAATTATTTCAAGTGCTATATAAATATTTACTTCCAAGGTCAAAGAGTTGGGAAGATCCCCTGGAGTATGAAATGGCTGACCACTCCAATATTTTTTCCTGGAAAATTCCATGGACAGAGGAACCTGGCAGGCTACAGTCCATGGCATCGCAAAGAGTCAGACATGACTGAGCACACACACAGGCACAATAGAATTTTTAAAATATTTGTATTTTTGTCTTACTCTTTCCCATCCCACTAAAATCTATAACAAAATGGGAAGATTGGGAGCTCAAGATTGGGAACTCATGTACACCTGAGATGAAAAAATTAAAAAAAAAATGCATATGAGATTTTAGGATGACAATAAATCAGTTTTCAAAGTAATTCTTTTATATTTTATTTCAGAGTTATTATATAAAAGTAAAAATTCAAAATTTGTCCTGTTAAAGACTATATTAGGTATAATTCAAAAGACAATTAGTGAACTTGAATGTAAAATTGATGTATTAGTGCTATCTAATCTTCAGATTTCATTCTAGTTTCATCAGTTGTCTCAATAATGTTTTTATAACAAAAGAAACTAGTTCAGAATCATGCCAGCTTCTTGATTTTTATGGTTGTGTTATGTTTATATAAGAGAATGTTCTCATACGTAGGCAATCCTAAAAGCCCGGGTTTCCTTTACTGAGGATGAAGAGGAATATGAGACTTAATTTACAAATTATAGTCTCTGTCACTAAGATGCTGCCTCTTGTTGTTGTTCAGTCGTTCAGTTATGTCTGACTGTTTATGACCCCGTGGATTGCAGCACACCAGGCTTCCCTGTCCTTCACCATCTCCCAGAACTTGCTGCTTCTCACTTCAGGACTATGAGTGAACACAGTAGTTGTTTATTTTTAATTCATCAGACTTGAAAATGGCTCTGTAGTACTCTAGGTCTTTGGCTCTCAAATCTCAAAACACAGTCTTTGGTCTTCTGGCACCCAAATTTAGTATGCTAGACTTTATAGTAACAAACTTTAGCAGAATTCTGGAGGTTTTTGAATGAGTGTTGAAAAAGATGCTGGTTTGCCTGAAACTATCACATTTCTTACATAAATATCACCATTGTTAAATGATCCCATAATACCAGAATTTCTGTGGTTCTGATATGAAATGACATATTGCTCCTTCAATGGAAGTTATGTTAGGTCAGGTGACTTATCTGTTAGAATAATTGTCAAATAGGCACTATTCTGTAGTCTCTGGTAACTTACAAATAAATATTGAAGTGTTTAATGTTTTATTTTTATATAATATTATTTTAAAAGTCTAATTTATGATAAGGAGTTATGTGAGGAAAAGTTTGATAGCTTAGTTTTATTTCTTTTCTTCCATTTGTTTGGTACTTAACTTTTGTGACTTGTAGAGTATCATCGTTATCTTAAATTCTTTATTTAGATTCTCTCATATTTTTGAATCCATTTGACATAATTATCCATCTACTGACTCCTAAAAATGGTATCTAGGGTTTTGTATCTTGAGATCCTCGGCAGACTTTATCGGAGCTTCCCTAGTGGATCAGCAGTAAAGAACCCACCTGTCAGTGCAGGAGATGCGAGTTTGATCCCTGGGTTGGGAAGATACCCTGGATAAGAAAATGACAACCCACTTACCTGAGAAATCCCGTAGACAGAAGAGCCAGGCAGGCTATAGTCAATGGGGTTGACAAAAGTGTTGGATACAACTTAGTGACTAAACAACAGACTCTACTATATTCTGGTGCGATCTTCGCAATAATGTTTCCTCAGAACACAATTTTCTGTTGTATGATACCAACCGTTTTTGATAAATCATAATTATGTTTTTCAACGTTTCAATTAATAAACCTTTCTGAAAGATATTCTAGGGTATATTTTCAAGTGAATTAGAAAATTTGCCCAAATAAATGCAATGTAATCTCATGTAATGGTAAGCTGAATGTTGAATTTTCAGATGATCACCCTAACTTAGTATTTGGGTTCAGAGGCTATGTTTTCCTAAACATTTTTATTTACCTTGAGAATGCCACTTCTGTTTAAAAATAAGGTCTAGCAATTTAAATTAAGTTAAGAAATCAACTAAGATCCACATCTGTTACTTTTTGCATGTGAAAATGTTAGGAGTTCCATCTGATTTGTAATAGAGTGAGAAGTAAAGGAGACTGAATACTAGCTGTCAGAGGTGTGTTTTGGTGTTCAGCTTCTGATGAGAGCGAGAGGAGGACGCACTGCAAGTTTGTAACACAATGGCTTAACCTCAGAGGCACCTTCTGTACAGCAGTAATTGAGCTCATGGAGTTCAGGGGAGAAGAGCTGGGAACTTACTCCAGGTTCAGCTCATCCATCTCATCTCCCAACTGAATGAGAGACTAATCAGAAACAAAATCCATGT
This sequence comes from Neotragus moschatus, assembly GCA_006410615.1. Classification (NCBI taxonomy): domain Eukaryota; kingdom Metazoa; phylum Chordata; class Mammalia; order Artiodactyla; family Bovidae; genus Neotragus; species Neotragus moschatus. The sequence continues at coordinate 1,465,010 of SJYA01000709.1, forward strand.
GCCCTCTTGACAAAGGAAGTAAAACTGCTTCAGAAAAAGTAGCTTGTGAGGAGAACAAGTTAAATAAGAGTAGAACTGTGAATGTTTTATTCAACCTCCTCATACCGTCTGAAGGTGTCCCCAATTTCTCAGTGCCTATAATCATTAGAAAAATAGCATTACATAAGAATTAGAAGAAAATAGAGTGGTGAGATATTTTAACATATTGTTTAACAAGCAAGAGAAAAAAAGATGATATGATGAAATGGTTGTTTTTAATCTCCTCATTGAATATTTCAAGTACTTTCTAAGGGTAAAATACCAGAGCAATAAAAGATATTTTGAATCTACTTTCAAAAAGTAGACTGATCTAAAACCTTTCAACTTAGTATTTATTTAAAGAATTATGTTAGTTGCATGTTTTATTATTAAAATATTATTGTCATCAAACTATGTTTAAATGGGAGTTACATAGTCATACATTGAATAGAAATACTTTTATTTAAAAGAGCTTATCTCTTAACATTGAACTTGAGTAAAATACAAGTGTTCTTTGCCACTCTATCAAAAGATAATTTCTCCCCTCATCAATGAAATGCTGTTACCTTACCTGCTTTATTTCTGGTGATACTTTCCATTGCTAAATATATATTTATTTGTTTCTCATGTTTCTCTCCCAGATTATAAGCTCCACTAGAACAGGCACTTTTTTGGATTAAATCAAGTATATAATGATGAAAAAGTGCATGGCATATAGGGACTCAGTCAATTTAATGAAGTCTTGTTTAGCAAGTAGCCTGGATTAACTGGCATTCTGCTTCTCAAGTAGGAAAAGAAAGCATTGAGGAGGTGCTGTACAGATGGGGACTCAGGCTGAAAGTGGCCTCAAACTATCTTATTTAGAGTCTTGTTCACAAGTCGCTGGGAAGATGGATTCCCAGTTGTGCTACAAAGCTCTGGAGTAGGGATCATTTCTAAAATGGATCTAATTTGAGCTTTTTCTTTCCTAACGTTCTTCCTCACTATATTCTGCTTTATTTTGGGTGGTTTATTCAGTGTCCCACAGTTGGACCTATTGTTTTCATCTCATAGCTACTGAGAGGTTATTCTCTTTCCACATTATACCTGCCTTATCCTCTGTCCCTGTTCCTAGTGGAGTGGGTATTCCTATTGGTACATATGGAGACAAAGCACAGGATTTAATTAGGTTATTAAATAGATCTAGTATCTATTATCTATTTGTGCTGTTTATCTCCTCATCACAGGACAAAAGAACCGTATTCTTGAATTTGCTAATTGGCATGTCATGAAGTAGAAATAACAAGGAGTTCTCTTTATATCTAATGTAAATAATTTCACATATTCAACTTTTCTTCTAGATCACTCCAGTTCCTGGTACTCATCCACTTTTAGTTTTTGTGAACCCCAAAAGTGGTGGGAAGCAAGGAGAACGGTATGTTTTAAAAAATCAGCTTTATTTACTGATTTTTTAAAGAATCAGCTTTATTACTATGTCATATACATGTGAAAAGAGAAACTAAATTTACGGTATAAAAACATTTAAAACTATTATCCTTCATGGTTCAGTAATTTTAATGTGAAATAAATGGTGCTGTCATCTCTGTGTAACAATGTATATTGGTATGATCTCTCCCTGTTTTACAGTTGAAATTTTAATATAGTAATGGCCTTTTGTAGAGATTTTATTAGCATATCTCAGATATCTGAATTCTCTCCACCCTGCCTATTACTTCCCTAGCTATTAACATTAAATATTGGAGAAAGAAATGGCAACCCACTCCAGTATTCTTGCCTGGAGAATCCCAGGGACCAGGGAGCCTGTTGGGCTACCATTTATGGGGTCGCACAGAGTCAGACATGACTGAAGCGACTTAGCAGCAGCAGCAGTAGCAGCCATTAACAAAGAGCTTTGCATATAACACAGCTCCAAAAATACAGCTGGATGAAAATTGGTTCTCTAGATGGTCAACAGGTGACTTCAGGTGAATCACCACCCAGTAGTAAGGAACGAAATTCATCGTCTGCCCAGTAGTGAGAAATGGAATTTACATTCAGCTTCTAGACAAAATATATTTTAATGATTATCTGCATGTGTGTTTGGAGAACATGATGACATATACACTGGAGAAGAATAGTATATTTACTCAGAATAATAAGAGCTGCATTATCTATTGTCTCAGTATTCCTGTGGACACTATGTTTTTTCCTTTTTGTAAAACTAATGATTAAATTCTAACAATTACTAAAAATATGAAAGTTGCCACACTGAAGAGTAAATCTTATGTCATCCTGAGGAGTGTCATAAACAGAAATTTAGATGTTACCTGTTACCTTAATAATTTCTAGAAAGTTTTACTGATCCCAGCCCAAAAATGAGCAATCAGATAAAAGCACTCACAAAAACACTATGATAATAAAATAGAAATTTCTATTGTGGTTTTACCAAATAATGAAGTTGAAATGTTTTTAAGAATAATGGAATTTTGAAAAGTAATTTCCTTTTCTATCATTTAACTTTCCAACTTTATTTCAATTAAATGAAGAATGGTCATTGTCCATTCAATAAAATATTATTTCTGCTTAAAAAGTTTTCCCTTTTTATCACCATACATATATATTTTAAACTCTGCTAAATATGCTAGAAATTATTTTAAATAACTAGTGGCTTATTGATATAAAGTATTTATAATGTTTTACTAAAGAGACTAATTGCCTTACTTTTAGACACATGAAATAGTAAATGATGATGATAAAATCATTTCCTCCTTTACTATTCATAGTTTGTTTGTTGTTTATGTTATAGATATCTTGAAAAGAAGCACATTCTTCACAAAGCAATAGATGAGACTAAAATTCATATTTGAAATTAGAAGCAAATGGAGTATAAAGTGAAAAAATTTTTCAAATGGAAAAATCCCCCTCAAATTAAAATAACATTAATCATGCTGAATGATCCTTAAATGAAATATCTTTCTCCCTCTTCTCCCGGTACTTAAAAATAATTCTTTAAAAAATATAGATAGATACACTGAAATTATCAATAAATTAAATTTAATGGGGCAAGGAGGATATCTGAGTTCTCCTGTATGCACGCTCACTTACATTTTGTTCTTTATACACTAACAAGGACCATTCAAAGTCAAAATAACTGTAAATATGTTTAAAGGAGATCTATTATGTATGTGATCATAAATTGTCCTGAATGCATAGGAGCCATCTTTCACAAATAATGGGATTTTATTCAGGGTTTTCTTTTCAAAATATGTTTCTTCCCTGATGGCTTAGATGCTAAAGAAGTGAAGTGAAGTGAAGTTGCTTAGTTGTGTCCAACTCTTTGCGATCCCATGGGCTGTAGACTACCAGGCTCCTCTGTCCATGGGATTTTCTAGGCAATAGTCCTGGAGTGGATTGCCATTTCCTACTCCAGGAGATCTTCCCGACCCAGGGATCGAACCCAGGTCTTCTGCATTGTAGACAGAGGTTTTACTGTCTGAGCCACCTGGGAAGTGGCTGCTAAAGAATGGCTGCTAAAGAATCCACCTGCAATGCAGGAGACCTGGGTTTGATTTCTGGGTTTGGAAGATCTCCTGGAGGAAAGCATGGCAACCCATTCCAGTATTCTTGCCTGAGAATCCCCATGGACAGAGGAACCTGGTCAGGGTACAGTCCATGGGTTTACAAAGAGTCAGACATGACTGAGCGACTAAGCACACTGCATAGCATTCAGAGTTTTCCTTTCAAAATAAGTAGATTTTCTTCTTTGATGTATTAGGTAAGCAGGAAAAGGTCACAGAAATAAATATTCACACATAGGTAGTTTCCCATACCCATCAACAGTTGTGGAAGTGGTCACACATCATTTAGATGGCAACACTTGAGAGAATCTTGTCTCTGCTAGAAACTGGGGATGAGATAGAAGATATAGTCCTACAGGGAGGCAGACACATAAATAGATTTTCTACAGCAACCCCAAGGTAGAAGCTTAGTTAAGTGTGTTTAAAATAAAGTTGCCATGGAAGTTCAGAGGAAAACAGTCATTGTCTCTGAAGACTCAAAAGTCTGGTTCTAAGTACTCTTGCCTGGAAAATCCCATGGATGGAGGAGCCTGGTAGGGTGCGGTCCATGGTGTCGCTAAGAGTTGGATAAGACTGAGCGACTTTACTTTCACTTTTCACTTTCATGCATTGGAGAAGGAAATGGCAACCCACTCCAGTGTTCTTCCCTGGGGAATCCCAGGGACGGGGAGCCTGGTGGGCTTTTGTCTGTGGGGTCACGCAGAGTCGGACATGACTAAAGTGCCTTAGCAGCAGCAGCAGGTATTAGACAGGTAAAGGAAGAAAAAAAAAGACATAATTGTGGATGGGAGTGCTGTTTCAGTAGGGAGCCAGAGGATATTCATTGGGGTTGAAATTTAAGAGGAAGGAGGAGAAAGATGAGAAAATATAATAAAATATTGTATATGTTTCCTGCCTGGCAGTAATTTTTCTTCTTGGAAACAGCATGACTGTACTTAAGTAGCAGAACAGAAGAAGGCTGTATAGGCAAGACTTTCACAGATCTGGTGAGAGAACTTGAAAGCCTGAAGTAAGGCATGAGATAGAATAACCAGGTATGGTAGACATTACTCAGTTAGAAGGTACAGGATTGTCCTCTGTTTCGGATGCTGGGGAGAAAGAGAATGACTAAAATCATTCTTAAGACACTGGGTGGTAATCATTATTCAAGACCTAGAATGCAAGGGTATTGCTCAAGGAAGTGGGATGATATAAACAGATATTTGGAGATTTCTATCAGTAAACGTGTGAGTGTATGTAAATATCGTTCAGTCATGTCCAACTCTTTGTGACCCCATAGACTCTACAGTTCATGGAATTCTCCAGGCCAGAATACTGGAGTGAGTAGCCTTTCTCTTCTACAGGGGATCTTCCCCACCCAGGAATCTGCATTGCAGGTGGATTCTTTACCAACTGAGCTATCAAAGAAGCCCTATCAGTAAACATGAGATGGATGCATTAAGATATATAGTAATATTTCCACATGTATGTAAAAACTAATTTTAAAAACTAAATATATTTCTTTACATGTGATATTTTGCCTCAGAATTCTGATATGGGATGTGTGTATACTTGGAAACATTTCTATTGTATTGGTTATACACTGATTAATTTATTACAGAAAAAAATGAATTGTTTGATATGTTCCTGGTGAAATAGTTTAGTAATTTTATGAGCTAGCTCATCAAGCTGATTGTTTATGTGGAGTAATTAAGCAGATGGGATCACAGTCTTCACTAACATACGTACAAACATACAAAGTGTCCAAAACCATTATATATACGGGATAAATAACTTTCATCTCTATTGGGTGGTCCCATTTGTAAATTACACAAGGCTCTATTAAGAAAAGATATTTAACTAATTTTATCCTGGTATTTTAAAGTATTTATTTGAAATCTTATTAGATAAATAATATGCAAAAGCAGGATAGAGAATGTTCCAAATCAATGTGCCTTTTAGAATAAAAACTTGGAGGTACCACTAAATTTAATTGTTTTCTTCTATGTTTTCACCTTTATAGGATTTACAGAAAATTCCAATACCTACTAAATCCTCGTCAGGTTTACAGTCTTGCTGGAAATGGACCAATGCCAGGGTAAGTCTAAATATATTATTGCCATTAACTTATTTAATACTAATTAATTAAATAAGCAGCCTGACAAACCTAGAAATAATGTTATTCAAATATAGCGGCCAGATTAGTATAGATAACAACATTGAATATCAACTACATAAGAGTAACTAATGCAGATGCTCTTTTTCAAAATGACCTGTTTCAATCAGATTTTCCTCCTTTTAAAAATATTGTGAAGTAATTCTTATACTATGCTAATAATAATAATAATAATAATTGTATCACAAACATACACATGTATTAGCTGGATGCTGAAATAACTAAACCATCTTTTGGTTGGATGTGCTGCTGCTCTCTTTTCCTTTCTTTATTAAATGTAAGATATAGATCTACTACAGAAGAAAAAATGCTGGTTAACAAAGACTGGAAATCATAATGTGATTTTTTCATTTACTACCTACAAAATCCAATAACTATCACTCTCTTATAAGATATTTGGTAATAGGCAAGATGTAGTGAAATACAATTATTTTTCAACAGATACCATATACTTTTGATGTCATCAGTATGCACTGAAATAAATCATTATTAGTTTGGCCTGTTTAACTAATTAATGTCATCTTTCACTGATCTGATTTCTGTCTATCAACATGATAGGAAACATTATACCAGATGAAGTAGAAAAAAGGTCTATAAACACAGTTCTTTTTGAACAATACCGTCAGTATGATCAAAGTAAGTCTTCTAGGTTATTCTCAGAAATGAGAAAGCAAATGTTAAAGTTGTCTTTTAAATGCTCAGAATAAATGTATGCCATCAAATCTTCTGTCAGATAAATGAAACTATATGCAGTTAATTAGCACAGGCTCCCACACTTATACTCATCTTTTTCTTCCCTCCCTGCTACCTGTTGTCCAGGGCCAGTTTCAAATGCTGAGCAGTGATAGGTGGAACCACCTTGCTGTAGAAGGCAGGCTCCCCATAGGAATTTAGTTCAGAACACTGCCTTTGTCAGATCATGATCAGATTATTGACTAACTCAGGCACATGCAAGAAGTTCCAGCCTTGTCAAAGACAAGCAAAAGTAAAGCCTTGATATTAACACAGATGCTCAACCAGGGTGCCTCTTTTTCTTGTTCTTGAATATTCTCTGCACTTCAAAAAAATAGCTCTTACTCTTCAGGGGCTTCCCAGGTGGCACTAGAGGTAAAGAACCTGTGTGCCAATGCAGGAGCCATGAGAGATGGGGCTTCCATCCCTGGGTTGGGAAGATCCCCTGGAGGAGGGCATGCCAAAACCCACTCCAGTATTCTTGCCTGGAGATTTTCATGAACAGAGAAGCCTGGCAGGCTACAGTCTGTAGAATCACGGAGACTTGGACATGACTGAAGTGACTTATTCAGCACTCAGTGCAGGATTAAGGAACTGTGCTTTAAGAAGTTTAGCTACTCCAAGACCTCTGTAGCTCCGCTAGACCAAGTAAATCTAGGATTTGCTTGTATTTTATAGTTAAACTAAATGTCTGCTGACTCTGATAATTATAAACCTCATCATTTAACTGCCCTGTGTTGTCATCATCTTCTCCATGAAATGAAGAAATAGTACCAGCATCATAGGATAGTTATGAAGTAAACTTGGGATGAGTCCCATGAAGTACTTACTGCATAATATGCCCCTGATGAATTTTTTTTGTTATCAGTATCATTTGAGGTAATGTTAGTTAATAACATAATTGCTGTGTAGCTCTATGTAAATATACTGTAGTAACACTGATTTTAGCCTTATTTTCACATTTCATTTTTTTCTATTGCACTTTAAATATATATTACGTGTTTCCTTTTACTCTTTGTTAGGCATCCTATTACCTTATTTATTTTAATATTTTGGAAAATAAAAGTAAAATATGTACTTGAATACTTCCACACTACAATGAATATAATTTAGAGATTAAGTTAAGGGCCCATTTTAAGGTCTAGCACCTTTCAGGGTATTATTATTGCAAATAGTTTGTGTGTATCCTCTAAGACCTTCTATAAATATAGATATTAATATATGTATATTAGGGCTTCCCAGGTGGTGCAATGGTAAAGAATCTGCCTGCCCATGTAGGAGATGCAAGACACATAGGTTCAATCCCTGGGTCAGGGAGATCCTCTGGAGTAGGAAATGGTACCACACTCCAGTATTCTTGCCTGGAAAATTCTATGGGCAGAGGAGCCTGGGAGGCCTCAGTCCCTGGGATCACAGAGTCAGAAATATCTGAGTGAATTCATTTGTATATATACAATGTATTCATATATAGACCTGCATGTATGTTTTGTATAGAGAAATAGATCTTTTGTATAATTTAGAGTATAGTTTTTTGTTGCTCTGCAGCTTGCTTCTTTTTGCTCAAAAGCATATGGTAAATATTGTCTGAATTCAGTAGATACTGATAGGCTTAAATGTTTTTAAGGGCTGTACAGTATTCCATAGTGGTTTTTTTTTTAGCTACTCTTACTGGGAAAAATTTATATTACCTGCACTTTAAAATTATTGGAATAATTTAACAATCAATCTGTTTTTAGAAGCATATTCAAATATCTTAAATTTTACTTGTCAGGTTCTGCTGAATTACTATACAGAAACTTTGTACTGAATTATAATCCCCAAAGCAATATATAATGTTTTATTTCCAATAACATCTTTTAAATTGGCTATCTTCAGTAATTTTTATTTTGGTCAAAGGTAAAAATATATCCTTATTTTTATTTGCATGGCTAATCAGTTTTAAAGTTGGAAATGCCATTAGTTAGATAGACTTTTCTATCTAACAGAAATAAAATCTACTTTCTGATCCAAAATAGAGTTTACTGCAAAGTTATGAAGTTGCTCATAGAATTAATGGAAAAATGAAGAAATATGTTTCAGAAAAATATAGGAATCAGAGCAGTTTATGGCAACTCCTCAAGCTGGAATGGTTGATTCTTGTTAATGTATGACAGCAAACCACAAAATTCTGTAAAGAAAAAAAAAAAAAAAATAAAATAATTAAAAACATTTTAAAAAGAAAGAAAAGCAGAGTTTGAGGAAACTCTGACTAAGAAGACAGAGTCCATAGGTTACTGCTAAGAGAAATTGATTCCAAATGCTTTAGGTATCCTTATTCCTCTATTCAAGATTCAAATCCTCAGGAGGATCATATTTTTGGTTTCTCTTGTTTCCTGTGTCACAGTGTTAGCACTTTGGAATAGGGCTTCTTGATTTACAAGATTACTATCAAATTATTTGTTTCTTCAAAGCCAGATGAGGATGTCATAACCTGAGCATGAAAGATAAATTCTTGCTGGGAGTAAACAGTATGTGTNTGCTTTAGGTATCCTTATTCCTCTATTCAAGATTCAAATCCTCAGGAGGATCATATTTTTGGTTTCTCTTGTTTCCTGTGTCACAGTGTTAGCACTTTGGAATAGGGCTTCTTGATTTACAAGATTACTATCAAATTATTTGTTTCTTCAAAGCCAGATGAGGATGTCATAACCTGAGCATGAAAGATAAATTCTTGCTGGGAGTAAACAGTATGTGTTCACCACCATCCAACCACCAAATTATCCAATATCTTTTCTTTTCTGAAGATAAAAGTTGAAAAAAAAAATACCAATCATTACTAATGCTACTAAATATATCAGCAAAAATACACGTCTTCCTAAAATGTAGATAACCCAGCATCTTGTATAGTTACTATATCCAGCTTCAAGTTCTGGTTCTTGGAAACATTTCTGGGGATGATTATTTTCTCCTTTATCTTTATTCATTTGATCTCATAAATACAATAAGAAAAATGTATATTTAACTATAAGTGAATTTCATTAAATGACATTATTAATAATACAAAGAAAGAAACGCATGTAAAATCTATAGGCCTATGGTCCTAGTTTTACTACTGGCTAAAAGCTGTAGCTGAAGCATAAAACATTTCTCAGCTTCTTGGAAATGTTTCCCTAGTGTAGAGACTCAAGTAGTTTTAGCTTTTAGCTAATAGTTCTGAGATTTTGGTTGTACTGTTGTGCAGAGCAGAATTCATTTTTCACTTACTTTAAGTGACAAGTGTGGTAGTACATGGCACTATTAGTACTGTCTAGCAAATATTTCCAGAATTCCTTCCAGGCACTTGGTTTTGACTTTACTCCTTTCACCTTGGTATTAAGAGTGGCATCTGACTTTCTCTTACAATAAAGTGTGACCAGAAAGTAGAGTTTCCACTTTTTCTCTTCCTTTACCACAGTGATTAGCAGTATTGGCCTGAAAATATGGTGAGAGAGGGCCCCTGTCCCCAGCCTTACCCAACCAAGATCCCCATAGAATGAATGATAAATAAGCCTCTGTAAGATTATGCCACTAATATTGGGGGTTGTTTGGTACTGTGTGTAACCTCACCCTTACAACTAAACCAGTGAGTGGAGCAGAAATCTTATTTAATACTCCCTACTTCCATTGTAGATCAGTGAATCTATTTCTCCTTGGGAGTTAGAGTCAGTTTTGTACCAATCAACATCATATTTGTCATTGTTGCCTATTTGTCTAGTGGTATGAGGCACCTCAAAATGTCCAAGTATTAGTTTTCAGCTTCAATTCAATGAAAATTTTATCTCAAATGGTAGCATTCCTCTTTGGTGTTAAAACATTTAAAACATAAGAGTTAAACACCTAGAGAGTGTGAAGCAAAATGTTTGAAAGAGTATATTAGCCAGTGTTCTTTACTGGAACAGAACCAATAGTATATATTAAGAAAAAGATTTATTATACGGAATTGGCTCACATGTTAATTGAGGCTGACAAATCTAAATTTATAGAGTGGATATTTATTTTTGTTTTCGCAGGCTGGTAAACTGCTATAGAACTAAGAAGCGTCAATATCCTAGTTCAAAGGTGATCACACTGGAGAATTCTCTTTCCTAGGATAGGATCAGCGTTTTGTTCTATCAGACTTTCAACTGATTGGATGAGGCTCACCTGTTTTAGAGAGGGCAATTTGCTTTACACAGTCTACTGATTTAAATGTTAAATCTCATTGAAAAATACCCTCATAGAAACACCCAAAATAATGTTTGATCAGCTCTCTGGATATCCCTTGCCTAGCCAATTTAACACATAAAATTAAGATTCACAGTGAGTATTAACTATAATAAATTGTAAGTTTCAATACCCAAACTCCAGAATCATTTTGGCTCTAGAACCATATTTTCTGAATTAGGTAAGACAGCATCATATAGTTCAATTATATATATATATATATATATGATATGTATATCATATGTATATATAGTTCATATAGCATCATATAGTTCAGAATATATAACATAGCTATTTCTTAGTGCTCCTACTGATTCAGTGACTGAGACTTTAGTAGATTATTTCAATGTGCTATGGACAACTGTTTCTCCCTGATAAAACATATAAGACGACCTTTATGTCTCTAGGGCATCAACCCACTTTCTTTCTTCCTTCTCAGTGAAAGGCATTTCTTGAAAGGAGACAGCAATATGTGAGACACCATGATCATTTATTGGCGAAATAAATGGCAACCCACTCCAGTATTCTTGCCTGTAATCCCATGGACAGAGGAACCTGGTGGGATACAGTCCATAGTCTCTCAAGAGTCAGACCTGACTGAGTGACTGAGCATATGATAAAGCATTCACTAAGCCATTTGCTGTGACCATGGACAAAGGCATAATGGGAAGGANAGGTTGCCTCATATGGCTGAATCAGCAATCTATTTTGATCTTTATTCAAATTTAGAAAAAACGATATCTCATAGACCTAGGTTTGGCTACATGCCTATCCCATTGTTTGGGTCAATATAGCTGGCTTCTTTGTTTGATAGATGTTCCGATATTGTATTCAGCAGCGTGTTTCCTCTATAATCAAATAAGGCCAAAGCAACAGATGATTCAAACAAACACTTTTTCTTACATATATTAACTTTTTATTTCCTATGTAAAGCATATGCCCTTTTACTTGCCTATTTTCATTTTGACGTGTTTTTTCTCATGTTCATTTTAAAATCTTATGGCATAAGTATTTACATCATCATTTTATATATGTTGGAAGAGTTTTCTTTTACTTTGTTCTAGTTGCTTTCAATTTACTTAGTTTGTTCTTTTTTGTCCATATAAATGCATAAAAATTTCATCTGTTAATTCTATGCTGAATGGTTTCTCAATTTTATGTTTTAGAAAACCTTTCCTGAAGCCAAAATGACTGAAATACTCTTTATATAGTTCAGTTTTTATATTTTGTTTTAAATTCTAACCTTTAATCTTTGAAGATTACAAGTGTTTTAGAGATACATGGACAGAAAGGATGACATCAGAATGGAATGCTTTTTTCCTTCAGATCAAAATCTAGCTGTCCCAACAAAAGTTGTTCATTAGTTCACCGTTTTACCACTGACTTGACATCCTTCCTATAAGGTGAAAGCATATTTTTGTTAGACTGTCATTGCACTTTTCTTTGCTTCATTGATCTTTTTATTGATTCTCACTAGTGAGTGTCTTTTTGTAAGTCCCTATTATGCCCTCAAAATTTAATGGCATTTACTCTCCTCAATATGTTGTTATTGTCTTGAATCTTAAAATATGAGTTTGAATGGAATTGGATTGAATTTCTAGTTTAATCTTGATCATTTCTTTTTATACTATTTAAAAGCTTTATTTCCCCCCACGATTAGCAAATGCATTTCATATTAGTTCAACTGGAAATTTTCTTCCTATAGTTGCCTTTCTCATTGACCACACTGTTGGCAGGAAAATTACTTTCTCATTGGGGAAGGGTGTCCTGTTTTATCTCTGATGTCAGTGCCCAGGCTGCATGGCTAGTGGTAGACCCACATTTCTAAGAGAGCTGCTCCTCAGATGTATTCCAGGAGGCAAATGCCATAGATAGCTGTTGTGAAACAGGATTCTGGTCAGGCAATGCTGTAAGGCTTCACTAATCCCATAGCTGACCTGCTCACTTGTTATAACTCCTTCCATCCCTGCTTCTAGCTGTGCCATCCCTGATCCTGGGTCAGCTGCAGGAGGTATCTTTACAGTGGTGCCCTTTCAGTGTATTGCTTTTAAAACTGTTCTATTATGTAAAGTTTCTTTACTAACCTAATAACCATTGTGATTTTATTTTTATTTTTGGTTTATTACTTTTCCAATGCTACTTTTAAAAAGTAGATATATTTTTTAAAAAAATAAATATTTTATCTGCCACCTTGAACCTGCAGAAACTTTATTCATTCTTTTAATTTCTTTTTTTTTTCATTCTTCCTTTTTCCCAATTTTTAAAATCTTTTTGTGTGCATCTCTTCTCTCATCTTATCTTTATTTCTTTTCTCAAATTTTGTTTAGAAGCTTTTTTTTTTTAATGTATTGAATGCTGATGCCTGGTATGAGTTAGCTAGAACTACCAAAACTCTCTGTTCACTTCTCTTTTTATCTTTGTTTTTAAGACATAAATAGGTGTGTGTTTGTTTTTACTATTTATCTTTACATAAAGTCTTTCACTCTGGTAATGACTATTTTAGTTAAAGATATCTGAAACTAGACTCTGTATCCTATAAGTTGTTTCATCCTAATGAAGCATATTGTGATATAATTGAACAATTTGTTTGCTGGTACAAATTTGTTGCAAAAAAGAAACATATATGTATGTATATATATATCACTGGTCTTCATAGAATGAGTTTTCTTTCCCTCACAGCATGATAATAAATATGCACATCTCTAGCTGTTATACCAACTGCATATGCTAATGTGACTTATGAAAAGTTAATATCAAGTTTTCTGTATACGTGTGATATTGGTTATTCACTTTGACTTTAAGCTTCATGAAAGTACAGATGGCTTATTCTCATATCATCCCTAAAATATTGAAGTGAAAAATAACAAGTGTTTATTGAATTGAAAAAAATATATAAGATCAGTATTTTTAAATTATGTAAATTATTTTCCATATCTTTCAGCATAGTTAGGCATAAAGAATTGTTTTGGAATGAGTACTTTATAAAAGTCTTTGTTTTCATCTACCTGAACTAAATGTAGAACATATATAATTTTAAAAAAATGAAATGTAACAGTCAACATACAGATTCACATATTCCAAGTAGTACACATATTTCCATATTAAAGCCTTGGAATATATTCTCCTGTTAAAATAAATTTGTAATTTAGAAAACACATAACACATTCCACAGATTTCATGACTTTCTTAATTTAAAATGCTATTTTATGTAACAAAATTTCTACCATATTTTACTTAAATAAAAACCCTCTTGAATCAGAATTTAAGACCTATTACTTATGTCTCTTGTTATGAAATCTTATGTCAGAGAGCTGAACAAATTGTTAATATGCTAAGAAACTATTAATCAAAAGAAGAAATGAAAAACCCCAGGGTTAGTAGAAGGAAATAAATCATAAAAATTAGAGCAGAAATAATTTAAAAAGAAACAAAGGAGACTGTAGCAAAAATCAGCAAAACTAAAAGCTGGTTCTTTGAGAAGATAAATAAAATAGACAAACCACTAGCTGGACTCATCAAGAAAAAAAGGGAGAAGAATCAAATCAACAAAATAAGAAATGAAAATTCAGAAATCACAACAAACAACACAAAAATACAAAGGATCATAAGAGACTACTATCAGCAATATATGCAAAAAAAAAATGGACAACTTGGAAGAAATGGACAAATTCTTAGAAAATTGTAACCTTTCAAAACTGAACCAGGAAAAAATAGAAAATCTTAACAGACCCATCATAAGACCAGGAATAGAAACTGTAATCAAAAATCTTCCAACAAACAAAAGCCCAGGATCAGATAGCTTCACAGGTGAATTCTACCAAAATTTAGAAAAGAGTCAGCACCTGAACTTCCTGATGTTCAAGCTGGTTTTAGAAAAGGCAGAGGAACCAGAGATCAAATTGCCAACATCCACTAGATCATGGGAAAAGCAAGAGAGTTCCAGAAAAACATCTATTTCTGCTTTATTGACTATGCCAAAGCCTTTGACTGTGTGGATCACAATCAACTGTGGAAAATTCTGAGAGAGATGGGAATACCAGACACCTGACCTGCCTCTTGAGAAATCTGTATGCAGATCAGGAAGCAACAGTTAGAACTGGACATGGAACAACAGACTGGTTCCAAATAGGAAAAGGAGTACATCAAGGCTGTATATTGTCACTCTGCTTATTTAGCTTCTGTGCAGAGTACATCATGAGAAATGCCTTGCTGGAAGAAGCACAAGCTGGAATCAAGATTGCCAGGAGAAATTTCAACAACCTCAGATATGCAAATGACATCACCCTTATGGCAGAAAGTGAAGAGGAACTAAAAAGCCTCTTGATGAAAGTGAAAGTGGAGAGTGAGAAAGTTGGCTTAAAGCTCAATATTCAGTAAATGAAGATCATCACATCTGGTCCCATCACTTAATGGGAAATAGATGGGGAGACAGTGGAAACAGTGTCAGACTTTATTTTGGGCGCTCCAAAATCACTGCAGATGGTGACTGCAGCCATGAAATTAAAAGACACTTACTCCTTGGAAGAAAAGTTATGACCAACCTAGATAGCATATTGAAAAGCAGAGACATTACTTTTCCAACAAAGGTCCATCTAGTCAAGGCTATGGTTTTGCCAGTAGTTGTGTATGGATATGAGAGTTGGACTGTGAAGAAGGCTGAGCATCGAAGAATTGATGCTTTTGAACTGTGGTGTTGGAGACTTTTGAGAGTCCCTTGGACTGCAAAGAGATGCAACCAATCCATTCTGAAGGAGATCAGCCCTGGGATTTCTTTGGAAAGAATGATACTAAAGCTGAAGCTCCAGTACTTTGGCCACCTCATGCAAAGAGCTGACTCATTGGAAAAGACTCTGATGCTGAGAGGGATTGGGGGCAGGAGGAGAAGGGGATGACCGAGGATGAGATGGCTGGATGGCCTCACTGACTCGATGGGTGTGAGTCTGAGTGAACTCCGGGAGTTGGTGATGGACAGGGAGGCCTGGCGTGCTGCAATTCATGGGGTCGCAAACAGTCAGACACGACTGAGCAACTGAACTGAACTGAACTAACACCTATCCTACTCAAACTCTTCCAGAAAATTTCAGAGGAAAGTAAACTCCCAAATTCATTCTTTGAAGCTACCGTCACCCTAATACCAAAACCAGACAAAGATGCCACAAAAAAAAGAAAACTATAAGCCAATATCACTGATGAATATATATGCAAAAATCCTCAACAAAATTCTAGCAAACAGAATCTAACAACATATTAAAAAGATTACGCATCATCACCAAGTGGGCTTTATCCAAGGAATGCAAGGTTCTTCAATATTCACAAATAAATCAATGAGATACACCACATTAACAAATTGAAAGATAAAAACCATATGATTATCTCAATAAATGCAGGGAAAGCCTTTGACAAAATTAAACACCCATTTATGAAAAAACTCTCCAGAAAGCAAGCATTGAAGGAACATATCTCACCATGATAAAAGCCATATATGATAAACATACAGCAAACATTATCTTCAATGGTGAAAAATTGAAAGCATTTCCCATAAAGTTGGGAACAAGACAAGGGTGCCCACTCTCACTATTACTGTTCAACATAGTTTTGGAAGTTTAACCACAGCAATCAGAGAAGAAAAAGGAATAAAATGAATCCAGATTGGAAAAGAAGAAGAAAAGCTCTCACAGTTTGCAGATGACATGATTCTCTACACAGAAAACCCTAAAGACATCATCATAAAATTGTGAGAGCTAATCAATGAATATAGTAAATTTGCAGGATACAAAATTAATAAACCAAAATCCCTACATTTCTATACACTAACAATGAAAAAATAGAAAGAGAAATTAAGGAAACAATCACATTCACCATTGCGATGAAAAGAATAAAATACTTATGAATAAATCTGCCTAAAGAAACAAAAGACCTATACATGGAAAACTATAAAACACTGATGAAGGGAACCAAAGATGACACAAATAGGTAGAGAAATATACCATGTTCATGGATCAGAAGAATCAATATAGTGAAAATGAGTATACTACCCAAAGCAATCTACAGATTCAATGCAATCCCTATCAAGCTAACAATGGTATTTTTCAGAGAAGTAAAACAAATAATTTCAGTTTGTATGGAAATACAAAAATAACCTTGAATAGCCAAAGCAATCTTCAGAAAGAAGAATGAATCTGGAGAAATCATCATGCCTGACTTCAGACTATACTACTAAGTTACAGTCATCAAGACAGTATGTTCATGGAAGAAAGACAAAAATATAGATCAGTGGAACAAAATAGAAAGCCCAGAGATAAATCCACACACCTATGGACACCTTATCTTTGATAAAGGAGGCAAGAATGTACAATGGAGAAAATATACAATCTCTTTAACAAGTGGTGCTGGCAAAACTGGTCTACCACATGTAAAAGAGTGAAACTAGAACACTTTCTAACATCATACACAAAAACAAACTCAAAATGAATTAAAGATCTAAATGGAAGACCAGAAACTATAAAACTGCTAGGGGAAAACATAGACAAAACACTCTCTGACATAAATCACAGAGGATCCTCTATGACCCACCTCCCAGAGTAATGGAAATAAAAGCAAAAATAAACAAATGGGACCTAATTAAACTTAAAAGCTTTGTACAACAAAGGAAACTATAAGCAAGGTAAAAAGACATCCTTCAGAATGGGAGAAAAAATAGCAAACAAAGTAACTGACAAAGAATTAATATCAAAAATAAACAAGCAGTTCAATACCAGAGAAGTAAACAACCCAATTCAAAAAATGAGCCAAAGAATTAAACAGACATTTCTCCAAAGAAGATATACAGATGGCTAACACACATGAAAAGATCTCAACAACACTCTTTATCAGAGAAATGCAAATCAAAACCACAATGAGGTACCATCTCACGCTGGTCAGAATGGCTGCTATCAAATAGTCTACAAACAATAAATACTGGAGAGGGTATGGAGAAAAGGGAATCCTCTTACACTGTTGGTGGGAATGCAAGCTAGTACAGTCACCATGGAGAACAGTGTGGAGATTCCTTAAAGAACTGTATATAGAACTGCCATATGACCCAGCAGTCCCACTGCTGGACATACACACCGAGGAAACCAGAACTGAAAGACACGTGTACCCTAATGTTCATTGCAGCACTGTTTACAATAGCCAGGACATAGAAGCAACCTAAATATCCATTGGCAGACAAATGGATAAGAAAACTGTGGCACTTATCCACAGTGGAATATTACTCAGCTATTAAAAAAAACACATTTGAATCATTTCTAATGAGGTGGATGAAACTGTAGCCTATTATACAGTGTGAAGTAAGTCAGAAAAACACCAATACAGCATCAGTTCAAGTAACGCATATATGTGGAATTTAGAAAGATGTTAACGATGACCCTATATATGAGACAGCAAAAGAGACACATATAGAAAGAACAGACTTTTGGACTCTGTGGGAGAAGGTGAGCGTGGGATGATTTGAAAGAATAGCATTGAAACACATATATTACCATTTGTGAAACAGATGACCAGTCCAAGTTTGGTGCATGAAACAGGGCACTCGTGCACTGGGATGACCCACTGGGATGGGATCAGGAAGGGGGTGGGAGTGGTGTTCAGGATGAGGGACACATGTACACCCATGGCTGATTCATGTCAATATATNAAACCACAATGAGGTACCATCTCACGCTGGTCAGAATGGCTGCTATCAAATAGTCTACAAACAATAAATGCTGGAGAGGGTATGGAGAAAAGGGAATCCTCTTACACTGTTGGTGGGAATGCAAGCTAGTACAATCACCATGGAGAACAGTGTGGAGATTCCTGAAAGAACTGTATATAGAACTGCCATATGACCCAGCAGTCCCACTGCTGGACATATACACTGAGGAAACCAGAACTGAAAGACACGTGTACCCTAATGTTCATTGCAGCACTGTTTACAATAGCCAAGACATAGAAGCAACCTAAATATCCATTGGCTGNACAGTGTGGAGATTCCTGAAAGAACTGTATATAGAACTGCCATATGACCCAGCAGTCCCACTGCTGGACATATACACTGAGGAAACCAGAACTGAAAGACACGTGTACCCTAATGTTCATTGCAGCACTGTTTACAATAGCCAAGACATAGAAGCAACCTAAATATCCATTGGCTGACAAATGGATAAGAAAACTGTGGCACTTATCCACAGTGGAATATTACTCAGCTATTAAAAAAAACACATTTGAATCATTTCTAATGAGGTGGATGAAACTGTAGCCTATTATACAGTGTGAAGTAAGTCAGAAAAACACCAATACAGCATCAGTTCAAGTAATGCATATATGTGGAATTTAGAAAGATTTTAACGATGACCTTATATATGAGACAGCAAAAGAGACACATATAGAAAGAACAGACTTTTGGACTCTGTGGGAGAAGGTGAGTGTGGGATGATTTGAAAGAATAGCATTGAAACACGTATATTACCATTTGTGAAACAGATGACCAATCCAAGTTCGGTGCATGAAACAGGGCACTCGTGCACTGGGATGACCCACTGGGATGGGATCGGGAAGGGGGTGGGAGTGGTGTTCAGGATGAGGGACACATGTACACCCATGGCTGATTCATGTCAATATATGGGAAAAACCACCGCAATATCATAAAGTAATTAGCCTCCAATTAAAATAAGTAAATTAATTAAAAAAAATTCAATCTGGCTCTACTGGAAATTTCCAGAGAAATAAGCATTTCTTTGCTAATGTAAGAATAAAGCTCTCAACTTACCCTTTCAATCCTAATTAATCATAAAATATGCTGTAGATGATTTTGCAACACCCCAATTAAATGTGTGGGCATAATTCTGTGTCTGCCTTGATCATAATTCTGCCTTAGCAACTGAGTCGAGAATCAATCTATGCTTCTGCACTAAAGTTCTGCAGGTTATACAAGTAACAAAAATACAACATGCTCCTAGAGTTAACAAAGTCATATAACTTCCAGTCCTGCAAAAGAATTTTGGGTATTACAACTCTATAGTCACTTTCCACAAACATCAACAAATTGATAATGACTTTAAAGATGTTGAAATATCTGAAATTTAATCATTCATTTCACAGAGAAAATAATAGCTGAATAACAGTTTATAGATCCTAAGTTATTGTTAGAGGTGATTACTTATCCAAATTTATTGAACACTGTAAAAAAATGATATTTTCTCCTAAATTGGCTGTTGGAAATGAATGATTCATTTGTCAACATCCTTTTACCTGTTGCTTATTTTATTATACAAAAGTCAACTTTCTAATAAGTATCATAAGCTATTTTAGTTGACTGTCCTCAGTTTGCTGTTACTAAGTCTGTTAAGCAAGCTCCCTGGCACTTTATTGTCAGCCCCAGGGAGTCAAATAGCAATGTCTTACTAATGAGTGAAAATAAGAAAACTCATAGCAGATGATTATCTCAGAATCCTTTATTAATGACAATTTAGTAAACTACTCCAGATTAGAAATAATAACTGGACTATTAAATGTAGTCCACTGTAAACAGAATAATGATGCAACAACTAAATGTGAAATGGTAGTTTAATAATAACAGCATATTTGGGTATATATATATATATATTTGATATTAGTAATGTAAATTGATTCAGCATATATTAATTCAGTGGCTACCAGTTGCCAGGAAAAAGTCTTAGCACTGCCAACCCAGTATGAACAAGAGACAACATTTTCTGCTCTCATAGTCTTATATTTTAGTAGAAAAAGGCACACATTAAAGTAATAAAATATATACATGTCAGCAGGGAAGGCAAAGAGTGTACATTGGTAGCCAGTGTTCTGTGACGATTCTTTTAAATAGGCTGGGCAGGGAAGGACTCACTGAGTATAGACATGAAGGAGATGGGCAAACAAGTCATTTGGTTATTTATAGAATAACATCTGGGCTTCCAAGGTGGCACTAGTGGTAAAGAACCTGGTTGCCAGTGCAGGAGATGTAATAACATTTAAAGCAGAGGAAAGAGCAAGAGTAAAAGCATCATGGCTGGAGAATATTTGACATAATTGGGAAACATTAGCAGGAAGGTCAGGGTGGCTGGAGCAGAATGAATAGAGAGAGTGTATTAGGATAGCACTGATGGGTCAAATCACATAGGGTCTTACAGCTACTGTGACCATAATAATTAATTTTACCTGGGATTCTCCTGGTTTATTCCTGGTGTTCCAGCATCCAACCGCATTTAGTATTAGCATAAGAATTTGGTATTTTTAATTTAAGTATGATTATTAATGGGTACATTATATAATGGGTACATTATAATGAATTTGAGGGGTTTGCAATTTGTCTAATTTGTTCATCATGCTTCTACTGTTATCCTCTAACAGGATCCAAGATGTCTAATAAACAGAATTCATGAACACATCTAATGAATAGAGTTTTCATTTTGACTTATAATTATTACATCTAAAAAAGCAGGAAAAATCCTCTTTTCCCAACCCTTCCCACATAATAGCAACAATTTCTTCTGAAATGCAATATACAGAGAATTCAAAGATAAAATTCAACGTTCACTAGAGAACCTTGTTGACCGACTGGTATACTTGTTATGCTAGTCCATTATGCTGCAGCCTGTGCCCCTCATCTCCTTGTAAGATGAAAAGGGGAACAGATATAATAATCAGCATTGTCAGTGTAGAATTGAGAAATCATAGACTATATGGATATGAAATATATGTGAGGAAGAGAAGTTGAACAGTCGGCTAAATACATTTAATGAGGTTTGAATACTCTTCCTGGGTATCTTATTAAACAAATATATCATACATAAATATTGTGTTGAGCCTTTCTGATTAAAAAAATACTTTTATATAATACATTTTTATTTTGCAATAAAACTTTTCATCAAATATTTCTCAAAAAGGAAAATGCATATTAAGTGAAAAAATAAGTTCTGAATTTTTGTGTTTTAAAAAGTATTGATGATGAATATGTAATTTGTATGAAATATTTATCAATCTATTCCATTTGTGATGGGGACTTTAGTGATATCACAGACCACATAGAAACCATACACACAAATATGCTAAGAAGCATCAGTTTCTGTTTCAAATTAATAGTGAGATCTCTGCTTGAAGGCAATCTTTTAAACTGCAGAAAATCTGTTTGCATATCACGCTTTTAAATATGGGGCTTCCCACATGGCGCTCATGGTAAAGAACCCCCTGCCAATTCAGGTAGATATAAGAGATGCAGGTTCAATCCTTGGGTAAGGAAGATGCCCGTGAAGAGGGCATGGTAACCCTCTCCAGTATTCATTCTTGCCTGGAGAATCCAATGGACAGAGGAGCCTGGCAGGCTGTAGTCCATAGGGTTGCACAGAATCAGACACAACTGAAGTGACTTAGCACATGTGCACATTTTTAAATATGATTTTTTCATTTAGATATAGTGTGACTTTTAAATTAATGTACAGTTTTTATTTCAAGCTTTCTTCTTTGTGTTATAAATAGGAATATTTATTAAAATTTTGGTTATACAAGTAAAAGAAAAACTTTTAAAATATAAAGTAATGCCATTTTTACATCAGAGGTGTCAGAATATTTTAAATAGAAAATTCATTTATTGCAATAATTATTTTAGTGCATTCAATTTGTGAACTCACAATCAAGTTTTTGGAATTTCATTTCAATGATGGAAAACATTGGACATCATTGATAATGTTATCATAGACTCAGTTAAAAAGTACAGCCCTGAAGATTCAATTATTTGTTTTTGTGGTGATAATTTAAATAGACATCTTGGTAAACCACATCNTCATACCCATCCTGACTTCCTTCCCCATTCTCTCATGGAAGAGGCATCTCTCCTCCTACATAACGTATATTCAGCTTCTGTTCTGGGTGCCTGCTCCTCTTGCTTTTTTGGTACTCTATTTATATCCATCTCATCTCATTGCTACATCTTGAGCTATTCCTATACTACTGAATTTGTACTTCAAAAATTCGGTCATAAGACACTTTCCAAGATAATGGAATCAGTGCTGCAATTTTTCTTCTCTCTTAGCAAGTTTTTCTGGCGTGCTTTTTAGATATTGTTATCAGACACAAATGAAAACTTCCTAATTTTTTTATACCTGTTTTATCCTAACACTTGCTTAAAATGGAAAGTAGATTTCTGGATCTTAGATGAAATACTTTTACTTGCTTTTAGTGGCATTAACCATCTTGATCTTACTACTCACTTTTTTTTTTTTTTTAAGTGTGAAGGCGTTAGTCACCGAGTTACTTAACCCACACATTATATAAGATCTTGCTTGAGTTTAGCTCTCAGGGATAAATAAAAAATACTCTAGGGGAGTCAATGCTATAATGCTGAACACTGAAAATGCAAGAATCGTTGATTTGCTTTAAAAAGTGTCCCATTAAAAAAAAATTCCATTAAATGGCAAAAAAATAAATTCAGGACCCATACTTGATTATTTCATTGCAAAATTAAAAAAAAAAAATAGAACCTACTTGTTCTTCAAGTGAAACGTTTACCTTCACAGATAAAACATATAGTCTACAGTACCAAAGTGTCTACAAAAGGGAATCTTTTCAAACACTCATTCTCTCATCCGCCACATCCTTAGTATGACTTAAGAAGTATGAGCCTCACAGCTGCTGGTTTTTGCAGCTTAATGAATGAAAAGACAACTGTCACCCAAAGTCTTGCATTTTGACTCTGCCAAGTCTCTTGCGTTTGTTTTCAGGCAGAGCTGTTTTCCCATGCACTTTCTGTCCCCATTGCCATAAGGAGGCCTCCCAGTAGTTTCTGCTGGGAGATAGGACTTTCATCACTGTCCAGCTTTGCTCCTAGAAAAGACTATTTTGTCAGAACATGATGGGTGAAGATGGTGGTAAAATAGAGGAGGGACAATCTGATTTATAAAATATATTTACTACTTTTCATAAAAGGAAAATTCTTAAATTAATAATATCTCTGGATTGTTGTTGCTGTTTGGTGCTCAGTAGTGTCTGATTCTTTGCGACCTGTTGGACTGCAGTGTACCAGGTTTCCTGGTCCTTCACAGTCTCCTGGAATTTGCTGAAACTCATGTCTGTTGAATTGGTGATGCCATCCAACCATCTGATCCTCTGTGTCCCCTGTTCCACCTGCCTTCTATCTTTCCCATCATCAGGGTCTTTTCCAATGGGTTGGCTATTCGCATCAGGTGACCAAAGTTTTGGGGTTTCATCTTTAGCATCAGTCCTGCCAATGAATATTAAGGGTTGATTTCCTTTGGACTGATTGGTTTGATCTCATTGCTGTGCAAGGAACTCTCAAGAGTCTTCTCCAATACCATAGTTTGAAAGCATCAGTTCTCCAGTGCTCAGCCGTCTTTATGGTCCAAATCTCATATCCATACATGACTTATTGGAATNGCCAATGAATATTAAGGGTTGATTTCCTTTGGACTGATTGGTTTGATCTCATTGCTGTGCAAGGGACTCTCAAGAGTCTTCTCCAATACCATAGTTTGAAAGCATCAGTTCTCCAGTGCTCAGCCGTCTTTATGGTCCAAATCTCATATCCATACATGACTTATTGGAATAGCCAAGCTTTGACTATATGGACCTTTGTCGGCAAGGTAACATATCTGCTTTTTAATATGCTGCCTAGGTTTATCATAGTTCTTCCAAGGATCAAGTTTCTTTTCATTTTATGGCTCCAGCCACCATCTGCAGTGATTTGGGATTCCAAGAAAATAAAGTCTGTCACTGTTTTCATTATATCCCCATCTATTTGCCATGAAGTGATGGGACTGAATGCCTTGATCTTAGTTTTTTAAATGTTGAGATTTAAGCCAGCTTTTTTACTCTCCTCTTTTCCTTTCAGCAAGAGGATCTTTAGTTCCTCTTTGTTTTCTGCCATTAAGAACGTGTCATCTGCATGTCTGAGGTTACTGATATTTCTCCCCGCAATCTTGATTCCACCTTGAGCTTCATCTAGCCTGGCGTTTCACAAGATGCACTCTACATAGAAGTTAAATAAGCAGGTTGACAATATACAGCCTTGACATACTCCTTTCCCAATTTTGAACCAGTCCGTTCTTCCATGTCCGGTTCTAACTTGCTTCTTGACCTGCATATAGGTTTCTCAGGAGCTAGGTAAGGTGGTCTGGTATTTCCATCTCTTTAAGAATTTTCCACAGTTTGTTGTGATCTACACAGTCAAAGGCTTTCACATAGTCCATGAAACAGGAATACATGTTTTTCTGGAATTCCTTTCCTTTTTCTGTGATCCAGTAGATGTTGGCAATTTGATCTCTGGTTCCTCTGCCTATTCTAAATGCAACTTATACATTTGGAAGTTCTCAGTTCTTGAGGCCCAGACTGAAGGATTTTGAGCATTACCTTGTTAGCGTGTGAAATAAGTGCAATTGTGTAGTAGTTTGATGTTCCTTTGTATTGACCTTCTTTGGGAGTGGAATGAAAACTAACCTTTTTTAGTTGCAACCACTGCTGAGTTTTCCAGAGTTGCTGCATATTGAGTGAAGCAGGTTAACAGTATCATATTTTAGGATTTGAAATAGCTCAACTGGAACGGCTTCTCCACTAGCTTTGCTCTTAGTAATACTTCCTCAGGCCCACTTCACTTCACAGTCTAGGATGTCTGATTCTAGGTGAGTGACCACACCATCCTGGTTATCTGCATCATTAAGACCTTTTTTTGTACAATTCTCCTGTATATTCTTGCCACCTCTTCTTAATCTCTTTTGCTTCTATTAAGTCCGTACTCTTTTTATCCTTTATCATGCCCATCTTGCATGAAATATTCTCTTGGTATCTGTAACTTTCTTGAAGAGATCTCTAGTCTTTCCCATTCTATTGTTTTCCTCTATTTCTCCTCAGTGTCTACTTGAGAAGGCTTTCTTATCTCTTCTCGCTATACTTTGGAACTCTGCATTCAGATGGGCATATTGTTCCTTTTCTCCTTTGCCTTTCACTTTTCTCTTCTCAGCTATTTGTAAGGTCGCCTTAGACAACCATTTTGCATTTCTTTTTGGGGCATGATTTGATCACCAACTCCTGTACCATGTTACAATCCTCCATCCATAGTTTTTCAGGCATACTTTAAGATCTAATCATTTGAATCTATTAGTCACTTCCACTGTATAATCATAAGGGATTTGATTGAGATCATACCTGAATGGGCTAGTGGTTTTCCCTACTTTCTTCAAATTTATCTGAATTTTGAGATAAAGAGTTCATGATCTGAACAACAGTCAGCTCCTGGTCTTGTTTTTGCTGACTGTATAGAGCTTCTCCATCTTAGGCTGCAAAGAAGATAATCAATCTGATATTGGCATTGACCATCTGGTGATGTCCATGTGTAGAGTTGTACCTTGTGTTGGAAGAGGGTACTTGCTACGAGTAGTGTGTTCTCTTGGTGAAATTCTGTTATCCTTTGCCCTGCTTCATTTTGTACTCCAAGGCCAAACTTGCCTCTTACTCCAGGTATGTCTTGACTTCCTACTTTTGCATTCCAGTCCCCTGTGATGAAAAGGACATCTTTTTTGGGTGTTAGTTCTAGAAGGTCTTATAGGTCTTCATAGAACCATTCAATTTTAGCTTCTTCAACATTAGTGTTTGGCACATAGACTTGAATTACTGTGATATTGAATGGTTTGTCTTGGAAATGAACTGAGATCATTCTTTTGTTTTTGAGATNTGTTAGTTCTAGAAGGTCTTGTAGGTCTTCATAGAACCATTCAACTTTAGCTTCTTCAACATTAGTGTTTGGCACATAGACTTGAATTACTGTGATATTGAATGGTTTGTCTTGGAAATGAACTGAGATCATTCTTTTGTTTTTGAGATTGCACCCAAGTACTGCATTTTGTGCTCTTTTGTTGACTATGAGGGCTACTTCATTTCTTCTAAGGGATTCTTGTCCAAAGTAGCAGACGTAATGGTCATCTGAATTAAATTCACGCTTTCCCGTCCATTTTAGTTCACTGATTTCTAAAATGTTGATGTTCACTCTTGCCATCGCCTGTCTGACCACTGTCAGTTTACCTTGATTCATGGACCTAACTTTTCAGGTTTCTATGCAATATTGTTCTTTACAGCATCAGACTTTACTTTCACCACCAGACATATCCACAACTGGGTGTCATCTCCACTTTGGCTCAGCTTCTTCATTCCTCTGGAATTATTTCTCTGCTCTTCTCCAGTGGTATACTGTACATCTGCCAAGCTGGAGGGTTCCTCTTTCAGTGTCCTATCTTTTTGCCTTTTCATACTGTTCATGGGGTTCTCAAGGCAAAAATGTTCAGTGGTTTGCCTCTGCATTCTCCAGTGCACCACATTTTGGCAGAGCTCTCCAACATGACCTGTCTGTCTTGGGTGTCTCTACAGAGCATGGCTTATAATACAATTACATTTATATACATCCTTTGTTTATTCCACAAAACAGGCAAATAAAGCAGGGGGCATTAATTCCATTTTAAAGATACAAAACTGAAGCTCACAAAGGCTTCTATTCAAGGCCCTGAAGAAGGGAATTAAACCCATTCGAGTATTCTTTTCCTGAAGAATCCCATGGACAGAGGAGACTGGCTGGCTACAGTCCCTGGGATCACAAAGAGTCAGATATGACTGGGAGACACACACACACACGGTATTCAAGGAATGAATGAAGTAAGTAATGAATTAATCTCTAGGGAAAACTGCATGGATGGAGTAGAATAAGAAGTTAAGATAGAGAGGTCAGCTTTTCAATCCATTTAGCAATCAGTTTACAGAGAGTAAGCTGATCTTATAGTCACATGCAGTTTATTGTTTGGGGGTAGGATCTTGCTGAAGAACCAAAGATGACCATTTTAAAAGAAAACAAGAATGAATAACCCATGGAACATCATCATGGAATAGAAGAGCAATGGTGAGTCATATGGGTGATTAGGCTTTTACTTGAAACAGTTATGGTAAACGTTTCAGATACCAGCATATTTGAAAAGCTTTTAGAGACTTTAATGACAAGGTCTTTGAAAATGGAGGAGACAGGCAAATTAATACAGAAATATAGTTGGTATAAACTAATTCAGGAAGAATTAGAAAATATTACCTCTTTCAATAATTATTAAAGGAATTGTAATATTTAATACCTCTTAGTTAAAAAAATCAAAGACTCACCAGAAATTGGATAGGTGATTTGCAAGTGTTAATAGTTTTAATATACAGATACTCCAAAATAAGGGCATATTCTTCAAGAGGTTTTAGGAGATGGAATAATTTGATAAAAAATTAGAGGTGGTATGTAGAAAAATATATTAAATCTGTTGTGTCCATGAATATACATGAAAGTTGTAAATAAAATGTTAGCAAACCCAACCCAAATCTCTATAAAAAATGTTAATAAATAGTGTCAATTTGAGCACATGAAATTATAGTAAGAATGGTTTAGTGATACATAAGTATGTAAATGTATACTCCCACATTACCAGTTAAATGAATCATATCAGTATTTCACAAGGTACAGAGAATATTAACATTGAATTATAATATAAATTCTTTCTATATAATT
>SJYA01000709.1:1497394-1572151 GCA_006410615.1 Neotragus moschatus
AAAAATGTTAATAAATAGTGTCAATTTGAGCACATGAAATTATAGTAAGAATGGTTTAGTGATACATAAGTATGTAAATGTATACTCCCACATTACCAGTTAAATGAATCATATCAGTATTTCACAAGGTACAGAGAATATTAACATTGAATTATAATATAAATTCTTTCTATATAATTGAAGAAAATTTTATTAACCTTATCTAAGATGTTACTTGAAAAAAGAAAAGAAGAAGAAAATGCCTACAACAGATGTCATCCTAAGTGGGGAAATTCTGCAAGTATTCCATTTAATTTCAGGAACAAGATAGGTATTCTCTAATTCAGCAAGTTATTGAAGCCATCCATGGGCAGCACAATAAGACAGGGAGAGAAATAACAATTATAAGGGTTGAAGATCAGTAACAATACCATTGTCATTAGCACATGATACAGTTGTCTAGATAAAAATCCAAATAAGTCTACAAATAAAATATAGGCAATAGAAAAAATGAAGAATATTGTGGCTATTTATATGATCAATAAAGAAGAGTCAAATGTATTTTACATGCCAGCAACAAAAACATTAATAAACAATTTAAAATTTTAAGATACTAACACAAACTACAAACCATCTAAGAATAAATGTAACAAAGACTTGCAGGCAAAAAATTTAAAAAATTTAAGGATGTTAAAGAGTAATCAAAACATCCTATATCCATGGATGAGGAAATAAATAACATCATACATAGGCTTCATGTAACTCTAATTTTTTTAAAAATAATTTTTTTTGTGTCTTTACTTTTATGGAATATGAGAAATTAAATTCAATATGTATATAGGAAAGCAAAAGAGAAATAATAGCTCAAATTTTTCATGCTCAATGAAATATTGACTAACTATAAAGCTGTACTATTATAATAGTGTGGTACGGTGCAGAGATGGACACATTCATGAATAAAATAGAATAGAGTCTAAAAGGAAAATACCCACATATGGAAATTTGATTCATGATGGATCGGCGGTATATTACATTGAGTTATCCAAAACATGAAAAGATGGATTTATGGATGGAAATTGTTGCACAATTCTTAAAGGAAGGAAGACAGGAAGTGAGAAAGGGAGAGATGGAGAAAGAGAAAGAGGGAGGGCAGAGGAAGAAGAAAGGTAGCGAAGAAGGGAAAAGAAAGGGATCCCTTTTGACACAACCAGTGCAGAATGCTGTGAATATTTAATGTATAATGTATATTCTCTTCTATGTTAATACTTCATACTATCCTGTCCCACATCACCCCAGACAATTTCTTTGTCAAAAATAAATTTGAAATTTTAAGAGAGTAAATGTGTTCTCTTCTGACCACTAAGGAAACAACTATTTTGTTACACAAAACAAGCTAAAGTGCTAGCCATTTATCATAAGATGGATAAACTTCAGTACATTAAAACTAAAATCTTGTTTGTTAAAATACTCATTTAGGAAAGTGAAAGAAGAAATTTTCATCCTGGAGGAAGTATTTGCAGAAAACCACAAACTGAAAAAACAAACAAACAAATCCTCAAGAGGACTAAAATTTTTAAAAAGTAAAGAATTTTTATAAATCAGCAAGAAATAAGGAATAAAGATGGGGAAGACATTGTGCCTATGAGGAAACACATGAAATTTTTTTAAAAAGTGACATTAAAGTATTAGATCAGATGGGCTCAGCACATTTTTTCTAATTTCCTGATAAGTACATGCATTGCTATAACTACTATAGGATACCAATTGGTAATATCTTGTCAGACTGCAAGAGTGATCACCATCCATATGCATTAGAAAGTATTTCTGAAAATGGATTTTTATAAGAATATAAAATACTCCAAATATCCAATGGCATGGATTTTAAAAAGCATAATCACAGAAATGGTATTGAATGCAGCAGTAGGTATAAAATAACTTCAACTACTCATGGATGGAAATTCAGCTACTGCATGGAGGAATCTTAGTGCTGTGAAGAACAGGCAGAATACAAACAATGTGTTGTTTATGGCATGTACATGATAACCTGAAATTCAGAATAATGCCCGCCTTTGTTAACAAGGGAGGAGGGTCCTATGGGGAAGGAACACGGAAGGATATGTAAGTTATTAGAAATGTTCTACTCTCTGGGGTGGACAGCTGGTACATTGTATTGCTTATATAATCTAAGCAAACTAACCCAGTGATAATCTGGAAGAAAATTTTGCAACGTGTCTAACAAAAGGTAAATATNTAACAAGGGAGGAGGGTCCTATGGGGAAGGAACACGGAAGGATATGTAAGTTATTAGAAATGTTCTACTCTCTGGGGTGGACAGCTGGTACATTGTATTGCTTATATAATCTAAGCAAACTAACCCAGTGATAATCTGGAAGAAAATTTTGCAACGTGTCTAACAAAAGGTAAATATCCACAATATAATACACAACAAAGTACAAGACAATTTTGTATTCTAAATATCTGTGCTTCCTGTTACTAGGTAGTGGTGATTCAGTTGATTTGTTTACATTACTGTTATATTTACACATTTTGTATTACATTAACCAAAATTTTAATGATGCTAATTTGAATGAAAATATTACTAATAACATCTAATGTTTATAAGAATAAAATACAACTCATGGGAAAGAAGTACAATGCTTTGATGATGCAGTTCACAAAGGAGGTAACAGGTCTGTGAGCCTACAAAAATATGTTCAACAACTAGTAACCAGGGGAATGCGATTTTACGATAATAGCACCATGGTATTTTTTTTTTTTTTACTTATTGAAGAAATATAAAGTTGTTTGTAAGTAGTGTTTTGGAGTTTCAAGGAAATGGACACGTACATTTTCTGTAGTGGGAACCATTCAGAGAGTAATGTGTCGTTGAAATGGAATATTTCCCTTCTAGTAGATTAGCTTTCAAAACTGATACACTTGTTCAAATAAATGTATTCAAACAATGTTAACTATAATACCCGTTATTTTGTGGCAGTGAAACACTAAAAATACTTTAAAGTACATGAAATGACAGTAGTTTTAATCATAGAATGTTATATTGTGTTAATCGTTCTGTCGTGTCCGACTCTTTGGGACCCCCATGGACTGTAACCCGCCAGGCTCCTCTGTCCATGGAATTCTCCAGGCAAGAATACTGGAGTTGGGTTGTCATTTCCTTCTCCAGGGGATCTTCCTTACACAGAGATTGATCCTGTGTCTCCAGCACTGCAGGCAGATTCTTTACTATCCGAGCCACCAGGGAAGCCCCAGTGTGGTAAAATTGACGTGTATATTTATATATGTAATCTTAAAGAAAAGTTTCTTAGATGGCTGCATACAGTCTTCCCTTGATATCCACAGGTGATTGGTTCCAGNATAATTATTTTTTTAGACCTGTGTATGATAAGAAGAGATGTAGGTTCCAGGATGAGTATTCCTGATTCCTGGTTAATACTTAATTCTCTAAGAGTTAATTCAACAAATACACCATAAATATAATTTATTTGTCTTTAGAGAATATTGGCATATTATGGTACCTACTCTTTTTTCTTTTAATCCAATTCATTTTTTTTAAGTGTATGTCTGTTAACACCTCTAATGAGGACTCATAGCCTCTGGCATATACTTATTCAACAGATAAATTATTAAAATATAAACCTGAGTTGGACACAGAAAAACATCTATGAACANGTCTTTAGAGAATAT
The DNA here is from genome assembly GCA_006410615.1 of Neotragus moschatus. Lineage (NCBI taxonomy): Eukaryota > Metazoa > Chordata > Mammalia > Artiodactyla > Bovidae > Neotragus > Neotragus moschatus. Next base: position 1,501,079 of record SJYA01000709.1, read on the forward strand.
TGGCATATTATGGTACCTACTCTTTTTTCTTTTAATCCAATTCATTTTTTTTAAGTGTATGTCTGTTAACACCTCTAATGAGGACTCATAGCCTCTGGCATATACTTATTCAACAGATAAATTATTAAAATATAAACCTGAGTTGGACACAGAAAAACATCTATGAACATGTTGTTCCAACTCAAAACATCATTTCAAGAATCTGTGTGTATAGACTTAGAGGGAGATACATTAGTTATTTCATATCCTAATGTCATCATCAGTATTGTTGTTGACAACTTTCTATTCTTTTGCTTCACAGACTAAGACCTTTTATGCATTTTCTCTTTTTTCCTCACTTCATTCTCACACCAAAGCTAAGTTTTTATGGAGAAAGAAGCTATTTAGAATGCTAAAAGCAAATACTTCAGTAAATAACACAGCTAGGATTAGGCCACAGCCCTAATTAACTATAATGTTAGGTAACTAAAGGTACATTTAAGAGAAAATATAATATTAAGCAATAACTCTTAGGCCATGGTTACTATCTAGAGTAGATTTATTTCAAATAGATTTGTTGAGCATTACTGGAGGGTACATCTGGGAAAAGGAACATCTAAGGAGAAAGATGTAAATGATTATAGTGCAGCCTACTAGTTCTATGGTATGGCTGGTTTTGAGAACTGTGTGTTATGAAGAATCTATCATTTTGGGAGGGTGGCTTCTGGGAAAAAGTATTATCAAATGTAAAGCCTGCAGAGAGAATAGAAGCAAAGGACAAGTTCAATATGGCAGCAAGAACTTGTATTTTAGCTAGTGGGTAGAGAGTGTCATCTTTGCGAGGGAGAATTCACAGGAGGATGATACCCGAACAGATCATCAATTCCATTTGGAATATATTGATAAAAAGTTTTGTGAGGGGTATGCAGTGGCTATACCAAGAATTTGTACCACAGGAGAGAAATATGAGTTGCAAATTAAAGCTACAGATAAAATATTGATATGAGTATAATAAGATTGGTCTTAATTCTTCAACTTGCATTAAATTTGCTTTGAAATGCATTATTTAGCTTTAGAATGATACAAACATCCACACACTTAAATACATATAAGTTATAGCTTTTATTGTTTTGTTATATTTTTTCTCAAGATAATTTTTTTTCATTAGGTTATGAAGGTGAGAATTTGATGAAAATCTTAAAAGACATTGAAAACAGCACAGAAATCATGTTGGACAGGTGGAAGTTTGAAGTCATACCTAATGACAAAGATGAGAAGGGAGACCCAGTGCCTTACAGTATCATCAATAATTATTTTTCCATTGGCGTGGTAAGATTTTCCACTAAATGTTCTTTTTTCTTTTAAACCAGTTCTGCATAATCACTGATATAAACTCTTATTTATAAAGATTTACTGCTTATAAGTAATTTATTTTAGCTTTGTGTCAGCAAAACACCTCTTCTAATGGGTAATAATAGTAAAACTTCTGAATTTATTTAAACTCAGAGAATCAGTGATAGATTTTTTTTTTTAGTGATAGATTTTTTTATGTGCTAAACAAAGGAAAGCAGCTATATGTAATTGTTTGATCATTTTTTAGTAAAATTAAGCTTAGAATGGTTTATAAGGTTTATAAAATGGTTTATAAGGTTATAAGTTTCACATTACTAAAAGTGTGACAAGAATGCATCAAACGTTATCTTATTTTGAAATCTATATTATAGTTTCACAACATATTAGTTTTCTATTTATAGACATTATTTTTAAAATGCTGTTAGTATTCTCAAGTAGTTAATTAGTCAAAAAATGAATTTTTATCTTAATTTCTTAAAATTTGAGACTGAAATTAAAATATCATTAAGCAATTTAAAGAGTTATTGAAATTTCAATCCCTAAGGAATTAATGGAGAAGGCAATGGCACCCCATTCAAGTACTCTTGCCTGGAAAATCCCATGGGCAGAGGAGTCTGGTAGGCTGCAGTCCATGGGGTGGCTGAGTTGGATACGACTGAGTGACTTCACTTTCACTTTTCACTTTCATGCATTGGAGAAGGAAATGGCAACCCACTCCAGTGTTCTTGCCTGGAGAATCCCAGGAATGGGGGAGCCTGGTGGGCTGCCGTCTATGGGGTCGCACAGAGTCGGACACGACTGAAGTGACTCAGCAGCAGCAAGGAATTAATAAATTTAGCAGTGATTTAACATGTAATTATATAAATATATTACCCAGCCTTATGAAGTCTTAAAATATACGTCTACAGCATTACGTTTTATTGAACATATTCACCCAATATTAATGTACGTCTTGTCACATTTCTCTCTTATGGATGTGCTTGTACACACACACACTCACACACACACAAACACAAATAGAAAACTATAGAAAGTATTGGTTGAGTCCATGAACTTAGGAGTTAAGCTACCTTGGTAAGAGTTCTTTAACAGTTTTTTTGTCTTCTTAGTTTTCAACAATTTACCTGTTTCATGATGGTTATTATTTTCTCCCTCATAGTTATAAATAATGGGATTATACATGTAAAGAGCCTCATGTAACAATGCATAATGAAGGCTATGTATACAATTGTTACTATAGTATGATAATAATTATTTATTTCAAGAAAAATATAATGCATTTGATCCATAAAAATCCCATTTATTTTTTATATGAATGTGAATAGCAATATTTTAACACAGCTTTACAGATCTAATTCATTCATTTTAAGTAAACCTTTTAATGATTTTAATAAGTCTGTCTCATTTTAAAATGTTTTTATCACCAAGGCAAGAAACCTCATTCCCACATGTAGTCAATTTTGAGTCCTTACCCTAGCTCCAAACAACAACAAATCTTTCTACCTCTAAGATAGAAAGTTTATGTATAGTTCATATGAAAGAAATAATACAATATATAGTCTTTTTCATTTGGTTTCTTTCACTTCACATAATGTTTTGAGGTTCAGTTATATGAACTACACGAAATACTGTATTCCTTTTATTACTGACTAGTAAGTATCCTGTTGTATGGACATATAACATATTGTCTATCTCTTCTCAAATTGATGTAGATTTAGATTTTTTCCAGTCTTTGGATATTATAAATGTTACTCTTTTAAGTCCCTGTAATTAATTTTTTTAAAAATTTTGGTTAGTATACTTTTTAACTCAAGGATTTCTATTTGATTACTTTTTTATATTTCTAGGTGTTTAATTGGCATTTTCTGTTTGAATAGTCATTGTTATATTTTCATTTATTACTTAAGCATAGTTTACATTAGTTCTTTGATGTGTTTATAATACATCATAATTTGATATAATACATCAAAATACATACAATACTGTTTTGAAGTCTTTATCTGCTAAGTCCATGATCTAGAATCCATCCAAAGTATGTGTTACACTTTCCCATTCCTCTGTGTGTTGTGAATATTTGGTTGGAAACTGGAGATTATAACTGTAGATTTGCATTCTCCCACAGGGGTTATGGTTTTTCCTGTGTTTAGAGAGTTCCCAGAACTAATTATATGAAGCTGTTCTCCCTTATAGTGTATGGATATACTGATGCCTCTGATTTTTTGTTTTTTCTTTTGCTTTTATATTAACACTGGCTTCTGGGGATTGTTCCTATGTCAGTATGATTGACCAAAGTTTGTGTTTAAACCCCTTGAGACAGTAGGTTTTCATCCCTTTGCTGCTGTATCTGTATGTTCATTGGGGAACACATACAAACTTCAGGCAGTTATTAATCTAATTCAGCTTTTAATATCTGTTGGCCCTTTTGTCTTGTGCTCACGTACAAGGCCTCTCACTTAGCCAAGGATGTGTAGATAACTAGGGCCTGCGTTAGTCTGTCCTGAACACATATGCAACCCTCTGTAGTCTGTCCTGCATATATATACAACTATGCATATAGTGTTTCAGACAGCAAGGAATATGTGGCAACTTATTGAGGCCCATGGGGCTTCCCTGGTGGCTTAGATGGTAAAGAATCTGCCTTCAATGCGGGAGACCTGGGTTCAATCCCTCGGTTGGGAGGATCTCCTGGTGAAGGGCATGACAATCACTCCAGTGTTCTTGCCTGGAGAATTCCACGGATGGAAGAATGGCAGGCCATAGCCATAGGTGTGCACAGAGTTGGACATGACTGAACCAACTAAGCAGCAGCAGCATTGAGGCCCATTATGGCTGTATTATTCCCAAGATCCCCTATTGAAAATATGGCTAGTTGCCTGGTTAGCTGCTTGCCTTAATCAGTTTTGCAAACTTAGGCAAGCTGCTACATTTGCCACTGAGATGACTATTATTTTAGATAACTCTCTGGGTAATGGAATTTCTTTAGCTTCCACTCCAAATCATGCTAGCTCCCCTGACAGTAAAGTTGCTTGCTCTCTTAGTGTGCCCAACCCTGCTAGAATTATAGCACTTATAGAACTGAAGTGTGAGGTAGCAGCTCAAGATTGAAACATCACAGATTGCCAGCATTCTTATCTTAGGTTCAGTAGTTTTTTTTTTTTTTTTGTAAACAGTTGTCAATTTGTTATATGCCTCTGATGAATTTTCAGTGGTCTTCAACAGAAATTATTTCTGTTCCATCACAGGAGACATTTGGCAATGTTTGGACACACATTTGCTTGTCATGGGTGAGAGAGTATTGCTCTTGCCAGCTAATGGGTAGAAGATAGGAATGCTTGTAAACATTCCCGTTTCATAGAACAGCCCCCCAAATGCACAAGAAAGAACCACATAGTTCAACATGTCAATACAGCTGAGGCTGAGAAACTATGATATTAAGGAAAAAAATATTAATTATAAAACTCAAGATGTTGGAAAATGAAAAATAGCTAAAACCTAAAGAAACGAGAAGGAAAAGCTGTAATAGAAATGACAGGACATATAGCAAAGAATAACAGAGCAAAAAAGCGTTATGTTAATGAAATAAAATTGATTATTGGAAATAATCAAATCTATTGCAGAAGTGATGTTTTAAAAATATTGTAAAGAGATTTACAAATAATATAGGATGATAAAGACCAAAAATCCCTCCATAAAGACAAAAAGTAATATCCTAACTGAAAATATATTAAGACTAAATAAGGGAGTGTAGCAAAGTTACTAAATATAAAATAAATTTATTCAATGGTATTCCATTATATAAGCAATAATCAACACGTTTGCAAAAACAGCAAGCAAAAATGAGAAGTATCTAGAAATTGATAAAGAATATACAAAACCTAAATAGAAATGTTAAAACTCACTATAAGACTAAAAGATGAGAATAGTTTCTATTCTTAGATGAGAGAGCTTAATATAATACTGTATATTAATGTATACCTTTAACCTATAACTAATCAAAATTAGAGCTAGATTTGTATGAAAAATTTGAAAAACTTTTTCTAAAATATATGTAACAAAGTAGCTCATTACATCTTTAATAGGAAGAAAGAACTATTTTACCAAATTAGACATGCTTCAAATGAATTGGATAATTAAAATAGTGTAATGAATGAGTAGATGAAGAACTCAATGGAAAAGCAGAGAGGCATACAGAAACTTGACAGAATGGATGTAGCCTGAAATCTCATTGGAAAAATAATGGTGCTCAGCTGATATGTGTTCAAATACTAGCTTCCTAGGGAGAGAAAATTTTGCTAGAACTCTGTCTCACATTACATAGGCAATTGCTAGGAATACTGAAGTGCTAAAGTTGAAATGCAAGGTTTAGGGCCTAATTAAAGTATAAAATAATATGCAATGGCACTCATTGATGATTTTAAGGTAGCACAGAACTAAACAGGGCAGCTTTTGATTATTTTCTTTAGAAGAGTGCTGTTCTATTTAACTTGCAGCCTATTTCACTGAATATGCAGAGGTGTGAAAGAAGGAAAGCATTCTTGCCTGAAATATTTGCCTCTGTCCCAGCAAGATGGAGGATCAAGATTCAGTGTCAAATCAGACCAGTGGGCGTTATAGAGTTCAAGTTCTGGCTTTCACTCAGTGAGTTCTATTTATCAACTTATGATCCTCTGTCCCAGTGAGTAAATCCAGCAGACAACAAAAAACTGAATCATGTACCTCAAGTTATTGCTGAGTTTGTAATAAAGAGTTGAATTGGAGCAATGAAAGTATAAGGGGCCCATTTCAATTTTTTTGCTATCACCAGCAGGAGAAAGCTTAAGATGGCATATAATTTGTACTTGAAATTATCTCTAGGAACCCTCCTACCTCCTAATTGTAAGATATTCTTAAAACTTTACTGTCAAAGTTGTTTTCATTGTTTCGATGGTTGCCTTTCATATGCTGACTGTAAGTGCTTTACCGTTTACATAAAGCCTTGCTTCAAATTTTTAGAAAATCTGTGTTAGAAATATACAAATATAATCTTCATATACAGCATGATATAACCTTTGTATTAGAGTGGGTTTTGGCACAAACCTCAAAAATTAGTGGCCTGACAACTGAAGATTAGTTCTTCCTCTACACGTTAAGACAGAGGAGTTGGCTTTTTCAGAGAGGCTGGGTTCCAGTTGGTCATTGACCCAGGCTTCTTTCTGTCTTATGGCTCTACCCTCCTCTAGATACAGAGTCCTCTCTATTCAACAACTGGGTGATAAAAGAGAGTGAAATATTGGCATTTGAGAGGGGTTTTCTTTTTAAATGGACGAGGCCTGGAAGATGTTCAGCTTATAACCCATTGGCCATATCCTAATCAATTAGTTACACCTAATTGTAAGGACAGGTTTCCCAGGTGGCAATAGTGGTAAAGAACTCACCTGCCTACGAAACTTAGATGTAAGAAATGCATGATTGATCCCTGGGTTGAAAAGATCCTCTGGAGGAGGGCACAGGAACCCACTCCAGAATTCTTGCCTGGAGAATCCCATGGAAAGAGGAGCCTGGTGGGCTATAGTTCATTGGTTCGCCCAGAGTTGGATGTGAGTAAAGCAACTTAGCATGCACACAACTGTTTGGAAAGGAATTCTGTTTGCCCAAGATGCAAAGGGGAAATTGGTAAATAACTAGCCAGTTTCTCCTAATTTTGTTTTTTTGTAATGCCTTTCACTTTTAGCCAGAACAGTGGAAATAATTCTGAAGTCACAATTAACTCTGTAAATAGGTATTCATCTACAGTGGTGATCCTTAAATAAAAGCTTCTATATTAATTATTTTCTTATGCTAAATACTGTTTTAGGATTGGCAGTGAAAAGGATAGTAGTCTATGTAATCACTAAACTTACAATATTGTGAGGTGAGACAGAATTGTCATGAGAGACTTACCATCTGGGTATTAGAAATATAGATGATGGAAATTAATAAGAAAAACTGATAGTTGCTACTTTTTAGTCTGATTTTGTACTTTAATGACTATAGATAATCTCAGAACTTACAGTTAGAAAATTTTTCATCCACTGGATAACATCAAATTCATATATGCCATTAGTTTCACCCTCATTGTTGATTCTTCATTCATTTGCTTATTAAAAAAAAAAACACACCTTTTTTTTTTTTTTTTTTTTTTTTTNAAAAACTGATAGTTGCTACTTTTTAGTCTGATTTTGTACTTTAATGACTATAGATAATCTCAGAACTTACAGTTAGAAAATTTTTCATCCACTGGATAACATCAAATTCATATATGCCATTAGTTTCACCCTCATTGTTGATTCTTCATTCATTTGCTTATTAAAAAAAAAACACTTTTTTTTTTTTTTTTTGCTGGAGTTGTAGACATGAATAAAAGAGACAGATCACCTCATTATTAAAATCTGGATCTTAATAGTAGAAGTATTAAAAAATGCACAAATACAACTTTTGGAGGAAAACTGTGATATACACTGTGAAAGACAACAAAAGTTGCCAAGAGCTAGAATAAGGGACACATTTAGTTCTCATAGCCAAAGGAGGTCAGTATAAACAAGATGCATTTAAGAGAGGATCTAAGGAATACATGTAAGTCAGGTGGACACCAAAGAGATGGAAAGTGTATACCAAGCAGGTATAACTATCTGTGAAGCGCCTGAGGAGAGAAATGGCCTGGTGTGTTCTGACCTACAAGGTCAGTGTGCCTGGAACATAAAGAGAGAAGCTGAGAATGAATAACAAAAAGACAATAGCAGAAATGGCTGCTCCTGTGTTTTAAAGATGCTTCAAAGCCAAGATGTGGTCTTTGTTTTTTAAAAGAGGCCATTGAATGGTTCAGTGAATACAATCAGAAAATGAAGTAGTCCAATTTATGTATAGCAGAAGGTCTTCTACTAGAGGTGAAGTTAAAGAAAGGTAAAACAAGTGTCAAAGAAATGATCCATATAGCTTTGGATATTTCATTTTAACCTAAAATCTATAAAAATAATTGAATTGACCAATTTTTTCTTAAAGGCCCAGCTACTGTCATTTCTTTGAATGTCGGTCATCAATGGGGGTTCTACAAAGTTTGCTTGTATAAATCACACTCCATAATAAACCATCTGTTATTTCCATTTTTAGATTCTTTTAAGTGGAACAAAAACTCAAAAGATACTTGTGAAGCAATCTGAGTGTAAAATCCTTCTAGATTTTTACAATAGTTTCAAAAATCTTTTATAATGCTCTCTCTTACATATAATTCTATGGCAAAGAACATATAATTCTATAGCAGTTTCACAACTGCATTTATATCCAATCTTCCCAAATTATCTTTGTTTTCATATATAAAACAAAGGCTCTTTTTGTAATTATATTTTCCATTGCTATATAGGTAATTAAATTATATAATTATAATAAAGACTAAAATTGGCATAAACAGTGTTGGAAACCACACAAATGACTCTTGGTAGGTATAAACCTCAGAATGTGGAAACACTAGCAGACAGAAATAGTTGAAAGGGGCTGGAATTATACTGAGTTACAGGCAGCTTCATTATGTTCAGGGGACAATAGGAAAGTTGTAAGTGGGCCTCCTCTGGGGCAAGGATGAGCGTGTTTCCTTCTGGATCCCTGAGCAAATAGAACCCTGTTACCATAGCTAAGAGGGACTGCAGCCAGGTTACAGGGCAGCCTCAAGAGCCACAGTCTTGGGTCTTCCCTGGTGGTTGACTGACTAAAGACTCCAAGCTCCCAGTGCAGTGGTCAGCGGTTCGATCTCTGATCAGGGAGCTAGATCACACCTACTGCAGCTAAGCATTCTCATGCCACAAGTTAAAGATTTCGCATGTCACAGCTAATACCCAGGACACCAAAATAAATAATAAATATATATTTTTAAATAGATCTGTAGTCTGCATTTTAAAAAGCAATTTCTCCAGTCTCAATTAACCAGGCTGGAGAGAGAAACACCTTGTCAGCCCAACTAGGGATCCCGAGGCTCTCTAGGCTCTTTTCTATAGATCCATGAACTCCCCATGTCTCCTTCCCTCTTAGAGAAGGTAGGGGAGAGGCAGTTTTGAGATTGCTTTCTCTCATTCCTCAAAGCCTGGCTGGGTGCTGAGCGCCGCCTGTGTGTCTTCCTTAGGGCAGAGTCCCCAAATGCTCACATTTAGAACCTTCCTCTAGTCGCATGAAGTTAGCTTGCCATCTGGAGGTGCTCACCTGCTGTGGGCTTGCTTGCCCACGTGAGATGCATGCATGCACGCGGCACGCACAGGGCATGTGCACGTGCACGGAGCGCCAGCCAGGAGGTGGGGAGGGAGGAGGCCCACAAACCTGTGCGGGCACCAGGTGGGTCAGTTGCCTGCTGAAATCATCAGTGTAGGCTTCCAGAAGCAGCTCATGGGCCGTGCTCCTGGAGGAACCTCTAGTTTGATCTGTAGGCTCCATCGCCCCTCATTGAGGTCCAAATGCCCTAGTGAGTGTGGGGCCTTCTCTCTCCTACCTGCTCCGAGCCTCTGCTACCCACTCCCCACCAAACTGGTGCTGAGACCCTCGGTGCTCCAAGTGAGACGAAAAGGAAGTGGCCTCTGCAGCAGCATCCTGCGAGGCACAGGAAGCTGAACACTCCATCCCAATGCTGAGGGAAATCTGGTACTGAATGGAAGCTTTTTAGGCACTGAGCTGGGCCACGCTGGGGGAGGGGCCATGCCTGTAAAAAAAAAAGGTGTTCTCACTCCCTTCATTGGCGCTGTTCTTGGATGTTTTGCTGTGCTGGAACTTCTCCGCTGGACTCCCTGACTCTGTGAAGGTACTATCTATTCCTTAATGATTGTCGAAAGCTGTATTCCTTGAGGAATGGATGGGGGAAGGGTGACTGCAGAAAACGCCCCCTGCACTGTCTTGCCCACTTCTCTTGCCAAAATTTTTTTTTTTTAAACAAAAGGAAATAAACACAGAGCATAATAAATCTGAAAATACAGCCACAGTTATGGAAAATATTTCAATGGTTCTAAGAGTAAATCATGTGCATCTGTGCCAGTAAACTTTACAATGTGGAAGAAATTGAGTATCGCCCGTCTAAATGGAAAAAGTGAAATACGCCACATGGCAGCGGTGCCCAGCATTTTTTTGGCACCAGGGACCGGTTTCGTGGAAGACACTTTTTTGGGGGTTGGGTAGGGTGGTAATTTCAGAGTGATTGAAGCACATTACATTTATTGTGTACTTTATTTCTGTTATTATTATCTCAGCTCCANGTATGGCAAAACCAATACAGTATTGTAAAGTAAAATAAAGTAAAAATAAAAATTAAAAAAAATAAAAATTAAAAATAAATAAAAGAATAGCAGAATATTCTTATGGGCCATTTACTAAAATTTATAAATGGCATATAGAATAAATATTTCATAACTTCTGATTTTACTTACATTAACATGTAAAATCTAAAATATTGACTCATCATGGTCATATAGTACCCTAGTTCTGATTAGTATTTAAGTCACAAGGGAGTTTATTTATTAGTGTATTCTACAAATATTTATTCAGTGCCTGTTGTAGTTCCTGATAAGCATTATAGTGGGTACAAAGATGAACACTGAGCCAGAAAAAAAGATGAATTCCACCATGTGGAACATAAATCATCACACACATGCATCTTTCCTTTAATGTGGCTAGAAGGTATACCAATAAGTAATGTTTCAGGGAATTAATTTTGTCCCTTTAAAGTGTCAGCATTTTTATCTTATTGGTGGTTTACTCGCTGAATCATGTCTGACTCTTGTGACCCCATGGACTGTAGGGTGCCAGGCTCCACTGTCCATGGAATTTCCGGGCAAGATACTGGAGTGGGTTGCCATTCCCTTCTTCAGGTGATCTTCCCTACCCAGAGATCGAAACTAGGTCTCCTGCATTGCAGGTAGATTCTCTACAGCTGAGCCATCAGGGAAATCTTTATCTTATTATTTTAAGGTTATGATATTAACTGAGATATCTGTATGCAGCTCAAGAAGCAACACTTAGAAGTGGACATGGAAAAACAGACTGGTTCCAAGTTGGGAAAGGAGTACCTCAAGGCTATGTGTTATTCACCCCGTTTATTTAACTTATATACAGGGTACATCATGCAAAATGCCAAGCTGGATGAAGCACANAGATATCTGTATGCAGCTCAAGAAGCAACACTTAGAAGTGGACATGGAAAAACAGACTGGTTCCAAGTTGGGAAAGGAGTACCTCAAGGCTATGTGTTATTCACCCCGTTTATTTAACTTATATACAGGGTACATCATGCAAAATGCCAAGCTGGATGAAGCACAAGCTGGAATCATGATTGCTGAGAGAAATATCAGTAACCTTACATATGCAGATGACAGCAGCCTTATGGGGCAGAAAGCAAAGAAGAGCTAAAGAGCCTCTTGATAAAAGTGAAATAGAAGAGTGAAAAAGTTGGCTTAAAATTCAACATTCAGAAAACTAAGTTCATGGCATCTGGTCCCATCACTTCATGTCAAATAGATGGGGAAACAATAGAAATATGAGAGACTCTATTTGGGGAGCTCCAAAATTGCCGTAGATGGTGATTGCAGCCATGAAATTAAATGACACTTACTCCTTGGAATAAGGAGTTATAACCAATCTAGACAGCATATTAAGAAGCAAAGACATTACTTTGCCAACAAAGGTCCATCTAATCAAAGCTATAGTTTTTCCAGTTAGTTATGTATGGATGTCAGAGTTGGACTGTAAAGAAAGCTGAGTCCCGAGGAATTGATGCTTTTGAACTGTGGTGTTGGAGAAGACCTTGAGAGCCCCTTGGACTGCAAGGAGATTCCACCAGTCAATCCTAAATGAAGTCAGTCCTGAATTGGAAGAACTGATGCTGAAGCTGAACTCCAATACTTTGGCCACTTGATGCGAAGAACTAACTCATTTGATACAGGATGCTTGGGACTGGTGCACGGGGATGATCCAGAGAGTTGATGTGGAGTGGGAGGTGGGGGGTGCGGTTCAAGATTGGGAACTCATGTACACCTGAGATGAAAAAATAAAAATAAAAATTTATAAATGGAAAAAAAAAAAGAAAAGATCCTGATGCTGGGAAAGGTTGAAGGCAGGAGGAGAAGTGAACGACAGATGATGAGATGGTTGAATGGCATCACCAACTCCATGGACATGAGTTTGAGCAAGCTCTGGGAGTTGGTGATGTACAGGGAAGCCTGGTGTGCTGCAGTCCATCTGTGGGGTCAGACACGACTGAGTGACTGAACTGAACAATGATATTAAGTATAAAGAGAACAATACATAATTATAGAGAATACTTAGCTTTCCAAAATAGATAGGATTTTTAGGATGTATGTCAGCTACTACCTTACTGTTAATTGGAGGATCAGTGTATAATGAAACAAATACACAAACATCTATATACCTTTCAGTACCTGGGTTCGATCCCTGGGTTGGGAAGATCCCCTGGAGAAGGGAAAGGCTACCCACTCCAGTATTCTGGCCTGGATTATTCATGGAGTGTATAGTGCATGGGGTCGCAAAGAGTTGAACACTACTGAGCGACTTTCACTTCCACTGCAGTAGCAATAGTATGACTCAGTGTTTCAACCATAATAAATGTTAAAATAATGGAAGATATAAGAAAACCCATTTCTCACTAAGTATATCAGTGATCATCTTTGCAACTGAGAATATGCATAATTACGCATAGTTAAAACCTATAGTTATCTCCCCCTCCCTCTAGATTTCTAGGGGCGATTCTGAGAAGACCATGGATTATATCCATGGAAACGCTTCCACTAACATAAATTGTATCTGGCTTGTTGACATTGGTAGATATTCAGTCACAGACTAGTGCTCATGTAAGATCATCTTAGTCCAATTCTGTTTTCCCTACATAGAGTATTGATTTTGTAGCAGCTGCTAATCATCCCAGTAAGTTCCAATTTGGACACTCTTCAACACAGAAGTCAGCACTGTGAGCAGAAACAAGCAAGGCAATAAGAATTTCAAAGGCTTCTGGAAAGGTCCTCCAGTTTTTGCAGAACGTATCCAGAAACAAGTTAGTATCACACGCTGTGTAAAAAGTGAAAGCCAACATGAAATTTAAAACCTTATTCATATTTGTACTTCTGGAATTGGAAGTGGGTCTGTGATCCCTGTAGAATTACTCTCTGAGTCTGGAAGAAATATGAGAAAGACTAGGAGACTTTAGTGCATCATATATATTACCACCCAGATGTCCTATCAAATAGATATTTGCCTGGCTATGATTTAATAGCCTTCAACCCTAGTCAGTCACTAAGAGCCTCTTACTTCTCCAGTATAGGAAAAATGTGACTACTTAATTCTCATAACCATAAATATCAAGTTAGTGGAATAGTTAGCAATCAGAATTCTTATAGTCATTAGCCTTGTCTTACATGTTTCCCTACGCCTTTACTGCAAATACAAAGGAAATATCTTAACCTTATACATTTAGCTGAACTTCCCAGGTGGCAATAGTGGTAAAGAACCCACCTGCCAGTGTAAGAGACCTGAGGGGCATGGGTTCAGTCCCTGGGTCACCTGGAGGAGGGCATGGCAACCCTTGCCTGGAGAATCCCATGGACAGAGGAGCCAGGCAGGCTATACTTCATACAGCTGAAAAAAAAACATGACTGAAGCAACTTAGCACACATGCATACATTTAGTTATGATCACAGACTAGTTAACAACATAGTCTTTGGTCTGGTCCTGAAATCAGTTAAATTAGACTCAACAGATTTGAGGCTGTTTAAATTTAAACAGATTTAAACCAAATCTGTTTTGTTTTAAAATCTCATTTCCTTGCTTTGTCCACTCCATTTACCTTTTTATTATAAACATTATATAATTTTTAAGCTATAACCCATTTATTACTTAACTTTAAATTTGTTTTGGCTGGATTCTATTGGTCTAAAGATAATTCTGTTATTAAGCCAGTAGTAATTTGTGTATTTTCTTAAATTAGAAATTTAGATTATACATTTTAGACATTAAAAACGTTAATCAAGTAACGTCTACAATTGTCATTATAAAATGACATTGTTTTGAAATGTGTTTTTCCACATTTTGTGACAAGGAGAAATTTATAATGATATTAATGCTATATTGAATAATATGTTTTTCTGGATAGTCAACTTCATATTTTTATTAGAAGATTCCATTTCATTAGATATTTGTTTCTGAAATAGGCTATTTTAAAAAGATTTATAGTATTTGAGTAAATTGCCAAATACCAAAAATCAGTGATCTCAAATACTTGATACATTTACCTCACAGCAATTTATCTACAAAATTTCAGTGCAAATTAAGTTCTAACCATTTTCTTAAAATTACACAGTATTTCTCTTTTATTGGCTCAACCACATTAAATTGTTTAGTAAATTGCAGAATAATCAACTTACTCTTTACTGAATGATAAATAATTTATCCATTAAGTGTCATATAAAATATTGAGAATTTTTTTCAAAACAGTTCAGTTCAATCGCTCAGTTGTGTCCAACTCTTTGTTGTGTCCAACCCCATGGACTGCAGCACACCAGGCTTCCCTGTCCATCAGCAACTCCTGGAGCTTGCTCAAACTCATGTCCATTGAATCAATGATGCTATCCAACCATCTTATCCTCTGCCGTCCCCTTCTCCCCTCTCCTTCAATCTTTCAGAGCATCAGGGTCTTTTCCAGTGAGTCAGCTGTTCGCATCAGGTGGCCAAAGTATTGGAGTTTCAGCTTCAGCATCAGTCCTTCCAAAAAATATTCAGGACTGACTTCATTTAGGATTGACTAGTGGGATCTCCTTGCAGTCCAAGGGTGTCTCGAGAGTCTTCTCCAACACCACGTTTCAAAAGCATCAAATCTTTGGTGCTCAGCTTTCTTTATAGTCCAACTCTCACACCCATACATGACTACTGGAAAAACCATAGATTTGACTGTATGGAACCGTGTTGGCAGAGTAATGTCTCTGCTTTTTAATATGCTGTCTATGTTGCTCATAGCTTTTCTTCCAAGGAGTAAGCGTCTTTTAATTTCATGGTTGCAACCACCATCTACAGTGATTTTTGGAGCCCCCAAATATAAAGTCTCTCACAGTTTCCATTGTTTCCTCATCTATTTGCCATGAAGTGATGGGAACAGATGCCTTGATCTTAGTTTTCTGAATGTTGAGCTTTAAGCCTGCTTTTTTACTTTTCTCTTTCATTTTTATCAAGAACCTCTTTAGTTCTTTGCTTTCTGCCATAAGGGTGGCATTATCTGCATATGTGAGGTTCTTGGTATTTCTCCCGGCAATCTTGATTCCAGTTTGTACTTCATCCAACTTGACATTTTGCATGATGTACTCTGCATTTAAGTTAAATAAGCAGGGTGACAATATACAGCCTTGTCGTACTCCTTTCCTGACTTGGAACCAGTCTGTTATTCCATATCCAGTTCTAACTGTAGCTTCTTGGCCTGCATACGAATTTCTCTGGAGGCAGGTCAGGTAGTCTGGTATTCCCATCTTTTAAAGAATTTTTCAAAGTCTGTTGTGATCCACACAATCAAAGACTTTCGTGTAATAAATAAAGCAGATGTAGATGTTTTCTGTAAGTCTCTTGTTCTTTCAATGATCCAGTGAATGTTGGAAATTTCATCTCTGGTTCCTCTGCCTTTTCTAAATCCAGCTTGAACATATGGAAGTTCATGGTTCACTTTCAGTTGAAGCCTGACTTGGATAATTTTGAGCATTACTTTGCTAGCATGTGAGATGAGTGCAATTGTGCAGTAGTTTGAACATTCTTTGACATTGCCGTTCTTTGGGATGGAATGAAAACTGACCTTTTTCAGTCCTGTGGCCACTGTTGAGTTTTCCACATTTGCTAGCATATTGAGTGGAGCACTTTAACAGCATCATATTTTAGCATTTGAAATAGCTCAACTGGAATTCCATCACCTCCACTAGCTTTGTTTGTAGTGTTGCTTCTTAAAGCCAACTTGACTTTGCTTTTCAGGATGCCTGACTCTAGGTGAGTGATCACACCATTGTGGTTATCTGGGTCATGAAGATTTTTTTTTTTAATTTCTTCTGTGTATTCTTGCCACCTTTTTGTATCTTCTGCTTCTGTTAGGTCCCTACCATTTTTGTCCCTTAATGTGCCCATCTTTGCATGAAATGTTCCCTTGGTATCTCTAATTTTCTTCAAGAGATCTCTAGTCTTTCTCATTCTATTCTTTTCCTCTATTTCTTTGCATTGATCCTTATCTCTCCTTGCTATTCTTTGGAACTCTGCATTCAAGTGGGTTTTTCTTCTCTTTTCTTCTTTGCCTTTGCGTCTCTTCTTTTCTCAGCTATTTGTAAGGCCTCCTCAGACAACCATTTTGTGTTTTTGCATTTCTTTTTCTTGGGGATGGTCTTGATCACTGCCTCCTGTACAATGTCATGAACTTTTGTCCATAATTCTTCAGGCATTCTATCAGATGTAATATCTTGAATCTATTTGTCACATCCACTATAAACTCATAACGGATTTAATTTAGGTCATACTCGAATGGTCTAGTGATTTTTCCCTGCTTTCCTCAACTCAAGCCTGAATTTTGCATAAAGTATTTCACGATCCTAGCCACAGTCAGCTCCCAGTCTTATTTTTGCTGACTCTATTGAGCTGTTTGAGAAACAGATCCATCAAATAAAAACTGATAATACTATAATTAGATTTTACCCCCTAAACCAAAAACTGCAAACTAAAACATTGTATCTGAAGTTTGGACACATTTGTTCATATGTTAATAAATGTTCAAGTATTGCTCTTTCATTAAGCCTCTGATTGCTGTATTTTCTGTCTTTTTTTTTTCTCCAGGTATTCAAGTTTTTTAATGTGCAGGTTTAAACACTTTGAGTTAGTTATCCTGCACTTCCTTTATCACTCAAGAAAATTATAGTGGTTTTGGTTATTGACACAGATCTTTGATCTGTGAAGATGATATATGCAGTGTTTAAAATCCTTAATTAAAATATAAAATAATTAAATATTAAATAATTTCAAATGAAATATAAAATTTTATTGTAAAATTTTAAATAGAATATAAAATGTGGGAAAAGAAGGAAATATAAAACACATATTACATTTAAAAAAATAAATATTTATTCTTAGGTAAAATCTCAGTCCAAAAAATTTTTGGCCCCCACTTCCTCTCCCTTTTGCAGAACCAGTACAAGATGGCTTTGTTATCTCTTCTTTCTCTCATCCCACTTTCCCAAAACTTCTTTTTCTTTTGTTATCCTTGACCTTCAGGTTCACCAGTTCAGTGACACTGGTTTCCCAATATTTTGCTGCACTTAACTGTGAATCACTTTGTATTTCTTGGTGACTCACTGGTAAATAATCCATCTGCTAATGCAAGAGGCACGTGTTTGATCCCTGGGTTAGGAAGGTTCCCTGGNGTTCTTTGGGATGGAATGAAAACTGACCTTTTTCAGTCCTGTGGCCACTGTTGAGTTTTCCACATTTGCTAGCATATTGAGTGGAGCACTTTAACAGCATCATATTTTAGCATTTGAAATAGCTCAACTGGAATTCCATCACCTCCACTAGCTTTGTTTGTAGTGTTGCTTCTTAAAGCCAACTTGACTTTGCTTTTCAGGATGCCTGACTCTAGGTGAGTGATCACACCATTGTGGTTATCTGGGTCATGAAGATTTTTTTTTTTAATTTCTTCTGTGTATTCTTGCCACCTTTTTGTATCTTCTGCTTCTGTTAGGTCCCTACCATTTTTGTCCCTTAATGTGCCCATCTTTGCATGAAATGTTCCCTTGGTATCTCTAATTTTCTTCAAGAGATCTCTAGTCTTTCTCATTCTATTCTTTTCCTCTATTTCTTTGCATTGATCCTTATCTCTCCTTGCTATTCTTTGGAACTCTGCATTCAAGTGGGTTTTTCTTCTCTTTTCTTCTTTGCCTTTGCGTCTCTTCTTTTCTCAGCTATTTGTAAGGCCTCCTCAGACAACCATTTTGTGTTTTTGCATTTCTTTTTCTTGGGGATGGTCTTGATCACTGCCTCCTGTACAATGTCATGAACTTTTGTCCATAATTCTTCAGGCATTCTATCAGATGTAATATCTTGAATCTATTTGTCACATCCACTATAAACTCATAACGGATTTAATTTAGGTCATACTCGAATGGTCTAGTGATTTTTCCCTGCTTTCCTCAACTCAAGCCTGAATTTTGCATAAAGTATTTCACGATCCTAGCCACAGTCAGCTCCCAGTCTTATTTTTGCTGACTCTATTGAGCTGTTTGAGAAACAGATCCATCAAATAAAAACTGATAATACTATAATTAGATTTTACCCCCTAAACCAAAAACTGCAAACTAAAACATTGTATCTGAAGTTTGGACACATTTGTTCATATGTTAATAAATGTTCAAGTATTGCTCTTTCATTAAGCCTCTGATTGCTGTATTTTCTGTCTTTTTTTTTTCTCCAGGTATTCAAGTTTTTTAATGTGCAGGTTTAAACACTTTGAGTTAGTTATCCTGCACTTCCTTTATCACTCAAGAAAATTATAGTGGTTTTGGTTATTGACACAGATCTTTGATCTGTGAAGATGATATATGCAGTGTTTAAAATCCTTAATTAAAATATAAAATAATTAAATATTAAATAATTTCAAATGAAATATAAAATTTTATTGTAAAATTTTAAATAGAATATAAAATGTGGGAAAAGAAGGAAATATAAAACACATATTACATTTAAAAAAATAAATATTTATTCTTAGGTAAAATCTCAGTCCAAAAAATTTTTGGCCCCCACTTCCTCTCCCTTTTGCAGAACCAGTACAAGATGGCTTTGTTATCTCTTCTTTCTCTCATCCCACTTTCCCAAAACTTCTTTTTCTTTTGTTATCCTTGACCTTCAGGTTCACCAGTTCAGTGACACTGGTTTCCCAATATTTTGCTGCACTTAACTGTGAATCACTTTGTATTTCTTGGTGACTCACTGGTAAATAATCCATCTGCTAATGCAAGAGGCACGTGTTTGATCCCTGGGTTAGGAAGGTTCCCTGGAGAAGGAAATGGCAACGCACTCCAGTATTCTTTCCTGGGAAATCTCATGGTCAGAGGAGCCTGGTGGGCTACAGTTCATTGGGCTGCAGAGTTGGATACAGCTGAGCTACTAAACAACAACAAACTGTGAATCACTTTCCATTTATTGAATTTCTGTTCTCACCTCTTTGCACGTCCTTGGCCTCATACCCTCTCAAAACTTAGAATTCTTTTCTGACCGCCTTGCTGATTATGTGTCAGCTTCATGTACTTTTCTAACTTCATCTCTCCTT
Organism: Neotragus moschatus; assembly: GCA_006410615.1. Lineage (NCBI taxonomy): Eukaryota > Metazoa > Chordata > Mammalia > Artiodactyla > Bovidae > Neotragus > Neotragus moschatus. Next base: position 1,520,739 of record SJYA01000709.1, read on the forward strand.
TAATTGTAAATAATCACCAGCTCTGCTCTTTTTTGTCTATGTCTGGTAGGCTGTTTCATTCCTCCTCGTGGTTTTAGTCATGATCTGGAAATAGGGTAGCAATCTCTGTATCACACATGTAGATGTCTTCTGGAGTTTCACAAGTCTCCACACCTAATCAAGGAATTGAGATGGTTCTGTTGTGAATATTCTGTAAGTGAATATTCAGGTTTTTTTTATTCTGCTTTAGTTTATGTATTTTTTATTTATTTTTATTTATTTATTTTGCCTCTAAGGAGCTCAGACTCTTTTTTTTTATTTTTTTAATTTTTATTTTTTTAGTTTGTTTTGCTTTACAATACTGTACTCATTTTGCCATACATTGACATAAATCAGCCATAAGTGTACCTGAGTTCCCAATCCGTACCCCCTCCCTTCCCCCTCCCTCCCCACACCATCCCTCCAGATCATCCCCACTCATCAGTCCCAANTTTTTATTTTTTTAGTTTGTTTTGCTTTACAATACTGTACTCATTTTGCCATACATTGACATAAATCAGCCATAAGTGTACCTGAGTTCCCAATCCGTACCCCCTCCCTTCCCCCTCCCTCCCCACACCATCCCTCCAGATCATCCCCACTCATCAGTCCCAAGCAGCTCAGACTCTTATCACCTCTAATTTTCACTGTTCTGGTTTTTCCATGTGGCTCCTCTCTGCCTGCATCTTAACTCTTCAGATCCAGGCTCTGCCTAAGCAGCTATGCCTTCAGTGGCTCGATATGTCATGTAGATGAACTCTAACCTCCTTATCATATCTGGCCCTGACATATCTTCAGCTTTATCTCTATTTTGGAAACTGCCTGTCCTTTCTGAAATGCTTTTCCCTATAGTTTTTCTCATGCCAGCAATTCTGTCAGGGTGAAACAGATCACCTTCATCAATCCCCCAGCCCCCATCACTAATTTTCCCCAAATATACCCACCCTTTTCTTATTCGCAAATCATAAGGTTAGCAACAGTACATTTGTGAATAATCAACTCATGCTGTGTTTCAGTTAAAAATTCTGTCCTGAGCTGTCAGACTAGGTTTGACACTCTTTTTTTTTTTGTACCTCATGTCTCACTTCACATACCTTTATTTAACACTAATCACATTTTATAGTCATCTATTTGTCTTTCCCTAGAGTCTGAGCACTTTGAGATTAGCAATGTAAGTTATTCAAGTGTGCCTATTCTTTGCACACACATTAGCATATAGCATTTGTTAATAGATATTAAATGCTCATTTACTGTGAATGAATAAATATTCCACTCTTTTCCAAGCTACAGTCAGATATCTTTGGTTCTTTTTCTTGCTCACGTTTAATTAAGAACATTCTCATTGTTAGAGAAAAGCAAACATTAATAAATTTCCATCATTACTTAAAACTTTTCTATATATGTAGAAAGTTTAACATGGTATTCTTTTGACTATTTTTACTAATTTTGGAAAATAGGAATATTGTAAATCGGCTTAATGTGTATAAATGAATTCATAGTGCGTTGCACGTTTTTCATACATGTATTTCAAGGCATGGGGTTTTCTCAAACAATCTGTAAATATAGGAGAGGCCTTTTCTGACTTGAACGGTTTTAACAGAATTTTATTTTCGTAAAGTCATTTAATTTCTGGGACATGGACTTTCCTAATGTTCCATAACTAATTTAATCTTACCTGGTTTTAGCTGCCATGTGCTTTTAATGACTAAACATGCAAAATGTATCACAGACAAGGAAATTTTTTTTAATATTAAAAAAAGCCCTACACACTTGATAAGAGCTATAATGCCGCAAGTGACATTGATAAATGAGACTGTATTCCTGAAGATGTAATTAATCTGCAACAGGGTGAGAACAGCTCCTTAGGTAAATGAAACTAAATCAGCTGTGTAGTCTGTAATTAACTTACAGCCATATTAGTCCAAGTGTAATGTTATTCATTATATATGTAAGGTATTATTTTCTCCATATGAAAGTTGTAATTTGCTAAGTAATGATTAACAGTTCATCTTAATACTTCAGTCATATTATTGTAATATAATTGTCATCCATTTTCATTTTATTTCATTTACCCCACTGTTTGAAAGGCAGGATTAGATGTCAGTTCTTCACATTGCATGTACAGAAATGAGTAAATTGAAGATAAAGCCTGATTTATTGTGATTACCTCTGACTGACACTTCATGCAGCAGGTCTATTTTGAATTATTTGAAAATGTGGAGATGTATACAATAAATATTAAAGCAGAGGTGTGGCATTCAGTCTGCACTGAGTACATGTAAAGGAGAAAAGATTCAAAGAAAGTAAGTAAATACTGACTTTTAAAAACAGGTATTTATTCCGTACATTCCATACTGAATACTGAATCTTCACAAATTCAGGCATTCAGTGATTGTTATGGATATGAGTTAGCTAGAAGAGAGCTTACTTTGTTCAAAGTATGGTGCTATTCTAGACACATTTAAGAACATTTTAGTGAATTAGGAAAACAAATGAAACTCAACACAGATATAAAACATGAATTGGTTCTAAGAACTGCTTGGGATTCACATGGTCAAAACCCAACTCATGCTAGTTTAAGCTAAAATGGGAATAATTTGACTCACATAACTGATCAGTAGAGTTTCAGACTTCAAGCTGGGTTTAGAGGCTCAACACAATCATCAATACCATACTTCTTATTTTATCCCTCAATTCAGTTGATCTTTGATTTGTTTTCTAGCCTAGGTCCAGATAGTATTATCTAGATTAAGTATTATCTAGATAATTCTGAAATTATCTCAATTTTCGGATCTACTTCAGACTTGCCTTTTCTAAGGGAAGAACTCATTTCCTGAAATTCTACATCCATAGTAGAAAGATGCAGTCTTGCCTCATAGTTGCAGCCACAAACCCTAGGGAAGCATTTGATTGAAAACTTTTGGACCTACATTCAAGATGGGCTACATAATTTGTGAGGCCCAGTGCAAATGGAGAAGGAAGAGCCTTCTGTTCAGCAGTTAAGAGTTTCAAGAATAAAACAGTAGAACCTACTGAAAGACCCTCCTGATGATGAGGCCCTTTATGACTACACAAGTCCTATGCCCCTGAAGCTCAGCTCAGCATGGACTCTTGCCTGAAGCAATCCCCATGTCCTGAGGAACTGTTGCACCAAAGAAGGGTGGTGCTGATGGTGATGAGCTAATTTCTTCTTGAGTCACAAGGAATAAGTTGTCCTTTTTAAGGTGAAATTTTATTATGAAAAAAAGAGGCAGGGATATTTGGTAGGTAAAGCCAAAACCATGCTTACCAAAAGTCATTAAAAACTTGGGAAGTTACTAAAGAAGGAAACTGAGAGATTAATTCAAGTAAAAATATATTGTANTGTTGCACCAAAGAAGGGTGGTGCTGATGGTGATAAGCTAATTTCTTCTTGAGTCACAAGGAATAAGTTGTCCTTTTTAACGCGAAATTTTATTATGAAAAAAAGAGGAAGGGATATTTGGTAGGTAAAGCCAAAACCATGCTTACCAAGTCATTAAAAACTTGGGAAGTTACTAAAGAAGGAAACTGAGAGATTAATTCAAGTAAAAATATATTGTAATCCTGGGTTTCCACTTATGTGTGTACACTAAGATGCTTCAGTCGTGTCTGACTCTTTGCGACCCTTTGGACCATAGCCCACCAGTCTCCTCTGTCCATGGGATTCTGCAGGGGAATTTATCTGACCTAGGGATTGAACCTGTGTCTCCCATGTCTCCTGCATTGCCAGATGGGTTCTTCACCACTAATGCCACCTGGGAAGCCCTGGTTTCCACATGTATGGACATAATTCCTTGTTGGTTAGAATATTACTTAAGTACCATAGTAAGTGTTATTTCCTCTAAAAATGATTGCAAACTAGCTGAGAAGATTTGAAGAATCATGAAAAAACTGAGTTGTTATTTCTGACTTATTTTTACAGATGCAATTACTAGATAAAAGCAGAATAACAAGTTAAGTAAAAAAAAAGAAAAAAAAAGTGTATTTGCCAAAACAGACTAGGTTATGCTGAGGAAACAAACCCTCAAAATCTAGGAGCTTAAAAAAATCAGAGGTTTATTTCTTGCTAATGTGTTACATATTTGTCACAGTCCAGAAGGCACAGTATTTTGGGTGTGCTAATTCAGGGGACTCGGGCTGATAGAGTCTTCCCCATCCGGAACATCTCCTTTCATTATGGCAGGGCAAAATGGTATTGGATTTGATGTTGGATTTAAAAGCTTTTGCCTAACGCTGACATAAAACAGTTTTACACTTCATTATCAAAAGAAATGTGAAGTCCCAGATAACTGTGAGAGGGCAGGGAAGTTTATTTTTGCCCCATGTACCCATTAGAAGAACAAGCTCAGTGGTAAAGAATCTGCCTGCCAGTGCAGGAGACCTGGGTTTGATCTCTGGGTTGGGAAGATCCCTTGGAGAAAGAATTGACAAACCGCTTCAGTGTTCTTGCCTTGGAAATCTCATGAACAGAGGAGCCTATCAGGCTACAGTCTATGATGTCACAAAAGTAGGACGTGACTTAGCAACTAAAAAGCAACTAAATAACACACAGCCCATTAGAATAGTAAGAATATTGAGGAATATGTGTAGTGATTAGCAGAATTAGATGTTTTGGTTAGGAAATAGTGTAACCTCTACACTATACCCAGTACACTTGTGCTCTGATCAAGGATGCCAACCCTACACGCTTAGCCAGTCACATCCAAACTGGTCACAGTCCACAATCTCTGAGCTAATCATACTTGTTTCTTCTTCAGGAGCTGAGAAAGTAGTCTATCTCAGTTCGTTGTTTGACCTCTCTTGAGTTAGAAACATAGAATTAAAAATGGCAATTTCCTGCCCTCTTTCTCACCATATATATGATGATTCAGAACAAGATGACCCAAATACATGCCCCCACAAAGGGAAAGAAGGGAAATTACCCAGCTGACCCTAATTTTTAGCATTTCTTAAAGGTTCTTGAGCTTATTTAACCGTAAGGGTTCCAACAGTGGGAAAGTGTTCAATTCAATTCAGTTCAGTTGCTCAGTCGTGTCCGACACTTTGCAACTTCATGGACTGCAGCACTCTAGGCCTCCCTGCCCATCACCAGCTCCTGGAATTTACTGAAACTCATGTCCATCAAGTCGGTGATGCCATTCAATCATCTCATCCTCTGTATTCCCCTTCTCCTCCCTCCTTCAATCTTTCCCAGCATCAGAGTCTTTTCAAATGAGTCAGTTCTTCGCATCAGCTGTTTCAGCTTCAGCATCAGTCCTTCCAATGAATATTCAGGACTGATTTCCTCTAGGACGGACTGGTTGGAACTCCTTGCCATCTAAGGGACTCTCAAGAGTCTTCTCCAATACCACAGTTCAAAAGCATCAATTCTTCAGCGCTCAACTTTCTCTATAGTCCAACTCTCACATCCATACATGACTACTAGAAAAACCATAGCTTTGATTAGACAGATGTGGTCCACTGGAGAAGGAAATTGCAAACCACTTCAGTATGCTTGCCTTCAGAACCCCATGAACAATATGAAAAGACAAAAAGACAGGACACTGGAAGATGAACTCCCCAGTTTGGTAGGTGCCCAAGACGCTACTGGGGAAGAGTGGAGAAGTAACTCCAGAAAGAATAAAGAGATGAAGCCAAAGCAAAAGCATCACCTGGTTGTGGATGTGACTGGTGATGGAAGTAAAATCCAAAGCTATAAAAAGCAATATTGCATAGGAACCTGGAATGTTAGATCCATGAATCAAGGCAAGTTGGAAGTCGTCAAACAGATGGCAAGAGTGAACGTCAACATTTTAGGAATCAGCAAACTAAAATGGACTAGAATGGGTGAGTGTAAGAATACTTTAGAAGAAAGGGAGTAGCCATCATAGTCAACAAAAGAGTCCAAAATGCAGTGCTTGGATGCAATCTTAAAAATGACAGAATGATCTCTGTTCGTTTCCAAGGCAAACCATTCAATATCACAGTAATCCAAGTCTATGCCCCAACCAGTAATGCTGAAGAAGCTGAAGTTGAATGGTTCTATGAAGACCTACAAGATCTTCTAGAACTAACATCCCCAAAAGATGTCCTTTTCATTATAGGGGACTGGAATGCAAAAGTAGGAAATCAAGAAATACCTGGAGTAACAGGCAAACTTGGCCTTGTAGTACAGAAATGAGCTGGGCACAGGCTAATAGAGTTTTGCGAAAAGAATGCACTACCAAAATCAGATTGATTATATTCTTTGCAGCCAAAGATGGAGAAGCTATGTACAGTCAGCAAAAACAAGACCAGGAGCTGACTGTGGCTCAGATCATGAACTCCTTATTGCCAAATTTAGACTTAAATTGAAGGAAGTAAGGAAAACCACTAGCCCATTCAGGTACGACCTAAATCAAATCCTTTACAGTTATACAGTGGAAATGAGAAATAGAGTCAAGGGATTAGATCTGATAGGCAGAGTGCCTGATATGGAGAAAAGTTCATGACATTGTACAAGAGGCAGGAATGAAGACCATCCCCATGAAAAAGAAATGCAAAAAGGCTAAATGGGAAAGTGTTATGGAACCTAATTAAACTTATTTTCTGCTTTCCAAAGACCCTGCTGTCCATTGTTCACAGCTCCTTTGCTTTAGTCTTTTTAATTGTCCTCTTTGGCCACATCTAGGGTAGGTGTTTGGAAATTATTCTCTCTTGAGAAGTGATATGTGTTCTCAGCAAAGGTTCTACTCAAAGGTTGTTAAGGCCTCATGGGTCATTACAATCTTGTAGATTTAAGCTTTTTTAGTTCTTGCTTTTCAAAATATTTTGACTGTTGGAACTTCCCTGGTGTTCCAGTGGCTGACTCCTAGCTGGTGATGCAGGGGCCCCAGGATCAATCCCTGGTCAGGCAAGTAGATCCCATATGCTGCAACGAAGGGTCCCGCACATGACCACAAAGATCAAAGATCCAGTGTGCTGCAATGAAGAGCCAGCACAGCCAAATACATAAATAAAAGTGTGTCAAGACCTATGGTGAGAATGATGTCATAAAAAGAGAAGGAAATAAATATACAGTATTTTGACCTGTAAGTTGACTTGCTGTTTGATTCCAGTCAGCAACGTAGTCCAATACATATATCCACAATCCCTTTTAATTGATACTTAATTTATATAAACTTCAACTATAGACATTCAACCTTGTTTGATCTTATTTTTTTTCCTTGAGCCATCTTTTGCAACTATAAGAATTTACTGGGTGCCACCCACATTAGCCTAGCTTTTTCTGTATTAATCTTTCAGAGGTTCTAAGACTGTGGAAAGTGAAAGTGAACGCTCATTCATGTCTGACTTTTTGCAACCCTATGCACTTAGCCACCAGGCTCCTCTGTCCATGGAATTCTCCAGGCAAGAATACTAGAATGGGTTGCATTCCCTTCTCCAGAGAATCTTCTCAATCTAGGGAGCAAACCTGTGTCTCCCACACTGCAGGCAGATTCTTTACCATCTGAGCCAGCAGGGAAGCCCATTAACAATGTGAGAAAGACTGTAACTTGAATCACATCCTTATCTTGAGCCAGTTTAATAAATTGAAAAAATTTAATAATAGGTAGAAACCTCATACTCTTTCTTTATAAAAACGGAGTTTTAATCTGCTTTTTTGTTTCTCTAATACTGTGTCAGTTTTATCTTGTACTGTATCAGATTGAGAAATTTCCAGCCCTAATGAATTATCTTTATCTTCCTTTATTTTTCATTACAAATCTCCAGTTCTTTTCTGTGCTCATTTCTTTCCTGAAATACCTTGCCAAATGCTAGCAGTGGCAACCAACACACAGTACTTACGTTAAAGATTTCTCCTAGAGCTCTAGATATTTAGCGTATGACCCTGTTCATTTTCACCAAGGTGTAATAACCTTCTTTCCTACTGTCTTTGATAATAGTTTCCTTACTACACAGCATCTTCAGCCTAACTGCTACGCCAGTGTCGTAAGGGTTTCTTTCTTTTTTTTTTCGTTTTTCTTCAATTCATGATAATTTCCTCTATAAAATAACAATTTCTGTTACAGTGTGGTAACAAAAAACACTCCAAGTCTCAGTGGATTAAAAACAGTTTATTTTTCATTCAAGCTCTGTGTCCAGCATATGTTGCCAGGATTCTCTGATCCATATCATCCTCATTCATGGACCATAATTGGATGTTGTCTCTACAACTTGGAAAGTTGATGGTTGTCTTGGCAGCAGAAAAGAGACACAGTGAATTACACACAGGCTCTTCAAAGCATCTGACTGACAGTGATATGTATCACTTTGGTTCACTTTTTTTTTTTTCCCTTTAACAAGTCACATGCCCACTTCCTAATTTCTGTCAGTGCCTGGAAAAAGGAAACTGAAATATGGATAAACAGCCCTAATGATTATCCTAGCTTAAATGCATAAAGAGGAGCAGAAAAAGTAAATGCAATTTTAGGAAAACCTGTAAAAGGGATAAAACATTTAGCAATAGAGGGAGGTTAGACGGATGGTGATAGAATGGGTAGAATAGCAGGTATAAAGGAAATGGTAAACTTTCAAAACCTGAGTTTATTAAAAAAAAAAAAAAAGCATATCTTGGCATCAACATGAAGAAGCATCTGACAGTAGGAATACAAGTGGGAGTGAATGAAAGGGAAAATTGACATTTGGGAGCAAGCCTAGAAAGCAAAGGAAGAACTGACTTATATATAGGAAAAAAAAAAGTGTGATAGGCCTGAAAAGCAAAAATGGATTTCTATAAAAAGAGAAAACAACACTACTAAGAAATTTATTAACACTCTTGTCCTAGAAGAATTTTCCTGTCAAATACAGCATGTGAAGCCTTATCATTACTGTTATTCATACCCCAACATATTTGACTATCCATGCAATCCTAATAATAAAGGTGCCAGATAATCTGAATATTCTTTGAAAACCAACCCTGAATTGTTTTCCACTAAAGACAAAAATTTGACTTGTGTATCAGCAGTGTTAGGGACCCATGAGAATCAAATATAACTGGACATTTTTATACCAAAAAAATGAGGGGCTCTCCAAACGTGTTGGTGAATTTTAAATTCCTTTAATGAAGATTTTCTATTATTTTGAATGATTCTGCATATTAGGTGTATTTCCTTTGTTTTATAAGCCTATATTCCTTGACCAGTATCTTCAAAGCTCATGAAAATCACCGCTCTTCTACTAAACATTTATAAATACAAAATTACCTACAATTTTCTAACCTTATTGAGATGTAAATGACATATAAATGACATATAACATTGCCAAAGGTTAAGTTGTATAGCATGTTGATTTGATACACTTATAAATTACAAAATGTTGCTATCATTGTGTCAGCTAACACTTGCAGCATGTCACATAATTACTGTTTCTTTTCAGTGGTGAGAACCTTTGAGATCTATTCTCTTAGCACGTTTCGAGTATATAAAAGTATTGACTATAATCACCGTATTCTACTTTAGATCCCCAGGACTTAATTCATCTTATAGCTGGAAATTTGTACCCTTCGACAAGTGTCTCTCCACTCCCACTACCCCTCAGACCCTGGGAGCCACCATTCTCATTTGTTTCTATGAGTTCAGCTTTTTTAGATTCTAGGTTTAAGTGATATCATGCGGTATTTATCTTTCTCCAATTTATTTCACTTGGTTTAATGCCATCCATGTCCAACCATGTTACAAGCAGCAGAATGGCCTTCTTTCTCATAGCCGAATAATATTCCATTATATTTATATAGGTGTCCATGGTGTCTCAGTTGGTAAAGAATATGCCTGCAATGCAGGAGACTGCCTGCAGGAGACCCAGGTTCTACTCCTGGGTCAGAAAGATCCCCTGGAGAAGGAAATGGCAACCCACCCCATAAATCTTGCATGGGAAATCCCTTGGACAAAGGAGCCTGGTGGGCTACATAGTCCGTGGACTTGCAGGAGTCATACATAACTGTGTATATATATCATTTTTTCTTTAGATAGATATTTTTGATTGTTTCTGTAACTTTACTATTGTGAATAATGTTGCAGTAAATATGGCAATGCAGATATCTCTCCGAGATCTTGTTTTTACTTCCCTGGCATATATACTCAGAAATGGAATTTCTGGATCATATGATCAAGAATCTGCCTGCATTGCAAGAGACCCAGATTCAATTTCTGGATCGGAACAATCCCCTGGAGAAAGAAATGATTACCCACTTCAGTAATTTTGCCTGGAGAATCCCATGGACAGAGGAACCTAGAAGGCTATATATAGTACATGGGGTCACAAGAGTCGGACACGACTTAGTGACTAAACCACCACCACCACTTTTAATTTCTTGAATAACCTCTATATTGTTTTCCATAATGACTGTACCAATTTATACTCCCACCAGCTAAATAGTCATAAATGCAACATTATAAAAAATTATATTGTGTAATTTTTATTTGATGAATTTAGTCATTTAATATTCAAAATGACTGCACCTAAAGAAGGGATTATTTTCTTTCATTATTATAACCTGAGCCAACACAAAGACTGTCTTGTGATGTTCTGCTGAAATGTCCTAAATATATGTGATTTTTACATATCTGATGGTTCTCTTAAAACTGTAACTTGAATATTTTTCAATTATCTCAAGGTGACTTGAAATTTCAGAATTAATGGCTAGATCATAAAGAACTAAACCTTCTATCCTGAAAACCAAGTAATATGCTTAATATGTTATAAAGGAATTTTAGTTAATATTCTTTTTATCAAAGTGTAATTTTTATAAAATGCATGTGGTGTTCTACATCTACAGTGTTCTTTCTATCTCTTTTGAAATCCCTGACGTATATGAAGATGTCCAGAAATAATTTGTGGAACTCTCTCCCTAGCGTTTGTAACCAATCCATAGCTTTTGAGGTAGCAGGGTCTTGATTCTAAATTTATCACCATAATAATGACCTATTGTTTATTGAGCTTCTTCTGTATGTGAAAGTTACTTGGTACTAGATGCTTTGCAAATTTTAATTCATTTGATTATCTTCACATCACTGTGAGCTAGTGACTACAACTCCTCTCTCATTCTTGTGGATGAGAAAACTGAGATTCAGGGAGGTCATTTTTACCATATTGATGCAGCTGGCAAAGGAGAGGGTGATATAAAAATTCTTACTTTTTTCAGGTAGGTTTTATAACTGTTATTGTTATCTCCTTCTTTATAAGTATATCTTTTTAAAATACTGTAGCCTTGATAATATGGAAAATTTTCATCACTTTATATATTGAAATTAATTTCTCACCTTTTTAAGAAAGAATAAAATATCATGTGGACCTGTAATATATTATGGTCCATAGTATAGAACTGTGCAAATAACTCTTTATTGCAGGATCCTTAAATGGGTCTAATGGAACCACTCTATTTTCAAAGCCATCACAGCAAAATCAGATAATCCTTTATTTGGGAGCAGTTTAGTTGGAGAGATAGGGCATTTTATTTGCATATCAGTATCTCCTGAAGTACTGTGGCCTCAACAGTAATCTGGCTGGCATTCTACTGGGAGAGAGGAGAAGAGGCACAACTGAAGACATCCCCAAGCAGGATCTTCCCCAACAGAAAATCTGCAGATTACGTGCATGGGCCACTGACAGGCAGAAGTGTCATATTCTTATCTGAATGTCTGAATCTTTTGGCTCCACAAGAGAAAGGCAGCTACAGGTTGGCTCAGGTGACTACGCAAATTAATGAAATGCAAAATTGGTAAAACTATACAGAAAATCTTTTTCTCCAGGATTATATAAGGAAGTATAAGAGTTATCTAGGAAAATGAAGTATGCGCAAGTTTCCTGGATAAGAAGAATGATGTGAGCAGTTATGAAGTAGGGAATTAGGTAGCACCAGCCATGTTCAGGGGAGAGAGAGTGACCACTGTGACTTAACAGGTATCTGCTGGTAGAGGACCCTACGAGAGTTCAAAAACAGCAGTCTGGTTCACCATGAAAAAATTGATATGGAGTTTGGAGGTTAACATACAGTCTGTAAAGAACCACTGAAGATTTTGGGAAAACAGTTGATCATTTGAAAGGAATGATATTTTAGGAAGAATAATCTGACCACAGCCAATAAATGTATTTAAAAGTGCTGGCAGGCAGACCAGTAATGAACTCAGAGGCTGGCAGTTTCCATGGTATTAGATGATGATGTAATGAAACAGAATAGGATTATTAGAATGGCGATACCAGAAATCAAGCTGTGCTAAAGACCTGAGGAACAATTGAGAAATTTTGGCAATGGATTTGAACTGAAGTCCATTTGGCTATTATAAAAATGTTATGACTTCAGAACCTTCTGATTGAGTTGAAAATTCAGGTCTGTAACACAAAAGAGGATGTGGTAGTAAATTTGAAAGTAGATTATTATGGGATATCATTGGGAAAATCCTATAGAATGTAAAAAAATGTGGTCTCTGAATGAGAGAATAAGTCATACCTTGAGGACTTTTAAAATGTTTAGTTTGCTTCTGTATAGTTCTCTAAGTGTTCTTGCCAGGAGAATCCCAGGGACTGGGGAGCCTGGTGGGCTGCCGTCTCTGGGGTCGCACAGTGTTGGACACGACTGAAGTGACTTAGCAGCAGCAGCAGCAGTTCTCTAAGTATCAGAAACAAAAATGTCTATTGTTTCTTAGTATAGGAACTCTAAAGCACAAATAATTACTTTAAACTATATTATTCTATATGTGTATTTGTGGGGAAATCTCAGTGATATTTTATCTTTTATTATTTATACTTGGGCTCAGTTCATTCTTGCTTCAATTTTCATGTATGGCAAGTAACAAGATATATTTCCTGTAGTCCCATTTGGGCTATAAAGCACTGCCAAATCTTTAATTCAGTTGGGAAGCACTTCACTATGCCTTACAAGTGAAATGGTACTATAACTGACCCACGTTTCTGAATAATTTTTATTTCAGTGTTTATGAGCATAGAATCACTATTTTTGTAATGCTGCAGTTGTCACTTAATTTGAGTTATTCTTTGTTCCCATGAATGAAAGAATATCACAGATCTTTGGATAGGGTGTCACTTGTCCTTTGAATGTGTCTGGAAAAAACATTCTTAATGGAATATTTTTCCAAGTGTAAACCATGAACCACTAGTGAATATTCATTTCCTATCAAATGTCAGGAAGGTGTCTGGTGGCTTAGATGAAAGCACAGTGAAGTTTTGTCCACATGTATCACGCTAATTTGAAAATAAGATTAATTACTATTTTCATAAATACCCTATTATACAATAATGATAGTTGCATTTGAAAGGATATATCCATGCTAAAAGGACAGTGTTGATCACTTGTCTTAAAACATATTCAAATAACAGGGTGAATTTCCTTTCACCTGATATGTTCATATTACTTGCATTTATTGCTTGCATGTTATAAATATGCACTTGTCATTTTTACTGTTACATTGAGTTTTATCCACAATTCATTGAAAGTTAACTAGAGCCTCAAAATGGGCCATTCAAATATAAATATAATGAAATCAGTCATGAAGTTGTAACTCAAACTGTGAACCAGACTGTATTGTAAGTGTAGAAGATAAAACAATATTCTCAGGGAAGCACATTAACAAGTGTAATGACTTTGCACAAGCAGCCAAAACAGAAAATGATATGATAGGAATTATGAAGATAAAAATCTTTTAAAATTAGATTTTATTGTATTAATGACTTTTTATACCTTACCCTAGAGCTTTTTAGGTTAGATATCTCTGACAATTGGGGGTATGAACTTATGCTTAATTTTCAAACAAAGAACAATAACGTCTGTGGCAAACCAATTGAGTTATTTCAGAACAGTCATAATACAGTGTTTACAAAATTGATTACTATTACTTTTGCCAAAGGCAAGGAAAAGAACAGCATTTCAAAGGCATCATTAAAGTCACATTTTCATAGTAAATATGTCACATGGTTGCTGAGAGTATTATAACAACATCTGCAAGGTTAATAAATCTCATACCCCCCAAAAAATGATGCATGGGAAAATTCCTGTGTCAAGTGATACTATTGATTGTATCATAACATTATTGACCTACATCTTAGAAGAACAAACAAAGGAGCTTTGCATTCTATCACATATTTCGCTTAAGGGATAACAAAGATATGATGAAAGAAATGGGCTCAATGATGTTTTATCTGCTTATCATGTGAAAATTTGTACTGTGGAAGATGAGTCAGAATTTTTCAAATCACTACAGAGAATTAAAGGTATGTTGCAGTCAATAATTAAAAAGTCTAAGTATTACACTCTGAAGGGGTTACTCCTGAAAGACAGTACCCATACTGTGACTATTTAATGATCAATATCCACTTCTGGATCTTGATTAAGTATAGACGCAAATCAGTAGTGTGAAGGTGACCAAAAGGCGTGTCCTAAATATAAACTATTTTAGTATGCTGCTTGAGTAATTGGATAGCAACTGTAGGAGTGTTCTGTTTTCTTTATTGATTTTTTATTGGAGGGCAGTTGCTTTTCAATGTTGTTAGTTTCTGCTGCACAGCAAAGTGAATCAGTTTCACGTATACATATGTCCCTTAATTTGTAGTTTTCCTTCCCATTTAGATCATCACAGAACACTGAGCAGAAGCCACTCTAGGGTTATATTTTTTATACAACCTGAATCCCTCTGGCTGTCGAGAAGAATTTTGATTTTGAAATGAAAAATGAAAAATTTAAAAATTCTTGTGAAGTGTAAATGTAAGTAATTCACTTAGGTTTCATATCTCAGCAGTATTTTTTAAAACATTTAGGAAATAAAATTTATACACCATAGAATTAACTCATTTAAGAATAAAGTTCAGTGATTTTGGGAGGCTTCTCAGATGGCTCAGTGGTAAAGAATCCAGTTGTCAATGCAGGAGACGTGGGTTCTATCACTAGGTTGGGAAGATTCCCTGGAGAAAAGAGATGGTAACCCACTCCTGTATTGCCTGGAAAATCCTAGTCCGTGGGGTTGCAAAAGAGTCAGACATGACAGGGTGACTGAGACAACAACAAATAACATCATAACATCTAGTTCAGTATCATGGGGCTGTTTCCTAATTACCCACTATATAGCTGCAAACTCTTATATATATAAATAATATATATAAATAAATTAATTATATGTATCTGTGTGTGTGTGTGTATATATATATGTATATATATGTGTGTGTAGTGTGTGTGTATATATATATAATGTTTTTCACAGTAAGTAGGACTCAGGTTGGCTTCCCAGGTGGTGCTAGTCATAAAGAATCCACCTGCCAATGCAGGAGATGTAGGAGATGCATTTGGATCCCTGGGTGGGGAAGATCCCTTAGAGGAGTAATATGGCAACCCACTCCAGTATTCTTGCCTGGGAAATCCCATTGACAGAGGAGCCTAGTGGGCATGGGTTGGCAGAGTCAGACTTGACTGAACACCCACACTCAATGATTTTTACTACATTGTATCACTGTGTAAGCATCTGCATAAAACAGTTCTAAAACATTTCTGTCCTCCCCAGAGTACCTCCTGTTTTTGCAGTCAGTCCTTCATGCAGTCAGTTCTGTAGTCAGTCACCTCCAACATCTAGCAATTTCCTTTCAGTCTCTTGTTTCTTACTTTATTGCACTGATACAGTCTGGTAAGTGGGTATACTTTTCTTGTTTACAATAGTAGGGATAAATTTGAGATTAGCAGTTAAATTCAAGTGTCTTTTCTAAAGGTGAGAAATTTCCTTTTTAATGCTGGATTGTTGATAGATTGTCATGGTGAGTTTTATTGTACTTTACCACATTATTTTTCAATACCTATAGAAATGAGAGTGTTTTAAAGATATCAGTTTCCGTCTGCAGCTTTAGCTGCAACCCATACTTTTTTTTTTTCATGTTTTGATATGTGTTCAGTTCAGACATTTTCTAGTTTCCTTAATGATTTCCTCTTTGACCAATGTGCATCCAGAAGTGTGACATTTAACAAATATTTGGTAATTTCTCTGTATTTTTTATGTGGTTGATTTCCAGTTTCATATCATGATTGAAGCACATCTTTTGAAGTGATCCATTACAGTAAATTTACAGTTGCTGATTCTTTTTATTGGTTTACATTGTTTATCTTGGATGATACTTCCCATACACTAGAAGAGAATGTGTAGCTTCTGTTCTTGGCTCTAGTGTTCAAGAAATGTCAGCTTAGTCGATATGGTTGGTAGTGTTGTTGTAGCCATCTATTTTTAAGTTGATTTACCTAATATTAAGAGTGAAGTATTTAAATCTCTAAATATAATTGTTAAATTGTCTGTTTTTCTCCCAGTTTTGTCACATTTTATTTTATGTATCTTGGGATCTATTGTGATATGAGTATACTTTATGATTATCATACCTTCCTTATGCTTGACAGTTTGTCATTGTGAAACTTGTTGCCTCTGGCGGTCTTTCATGCTTTAAAGTTTATTTTCTTATGTATTACTATCTTGACTCCAGGTCTCTCAGGATTACTGCTTACGTGTTATCACTGTTTTCCACCCCTGTGCTTCCAACCTAGTTGTGTCTTTGAATCTAAAGCATGTTTCTTGTAGACAGATTATAGTTGAATCTTGTTTGTATCCAAGTTGATCATCTCTGCAAGTAATAAGTCCTTTCGATTGCTATAATTACTGGTATGTTTTTCACATTGTTTTGTCTTTATTTTCGGCAGATCTCATGAAATTTTTTTCCTTTGTTCTTCATTTACTGCTCATTTTTTGGATTTTAACAAATTTCTATTCTGTATCATTTTTATTCTTCTATTTTTTTTTACAGCAGTTGAAGTATAATTTACACGGTCTAAAATTAAGTCATTTTAAGTATACAATTCATTGGTTTCTTAATGTTCACTTGAAGCTACTACCAGTCCCATCTTCAGTCAAACTATTACTGATACACTGTGTCTGGATATATTTGTCTTTTCTAGACATTTTAGTTAGTTATTTAGTTCACTTGCTCAGTCGTGTCTGATTCTTTGCGACCCTGTGAATCACAGCACGCTAGGCCTCCCTGTTCATCGCCAACACCCAGAGTTCACCCAAACTCACGTCCATTGAGTTGGTGATGCCATTCAGCCATCTCATCCTCTGTCGTCCCCTTCTCCTCCTGCCCCCAATCCCTCCCAGCATCAGTCTTTTCCAATGAGTCAACTCTTCGTATGAGGTGGCCAAAGGACTGGAGCTTCAGCTTTAGCATCATTCCTTCCAAAGAAATCCCAGGGCCGATCTCCTTTAGAATGGACTGGTTGGATCTCCTTGCAGTCCAAGGGACTCTCAAGAGTCTTCTCCAACACCACAGTTCAAAAGCATCAATTTTTGTGTGCTCAGCTCTCTTCACAGTCCAACTCACACATCCATACATGACCACTGGAAAAACCATAGCTTTGACTAAACGGACCTTTGTTGGCAAAGTAATATCTCTGCTTTTCAATATGCTATCTAGATTGGTCATAACTTTCCTTCCAAGGAGTGTCTTTTAATTTCATGGCTGCAATCACCATCTGCAGTGATTTTGGAGCCCAGAAAAATAAAGTCTGACACTATTTCCCCATCTATTTGCCATGAAGTGATGGAACCAGATGCCATGATTTTTGTTTTCTGAATGTTGAGCTTTAAGCCAACTTTTTCACTCTCCTCTTTGACTTTCATCAGGAGACTTTTTAGTTCCTCTTCACTTTCTGCCATAAGGATGGTGTCATCTGCCTATCTAAGTTTATTGATATCTCTCCCGGCCATCTTGATTCCAGCTTGTGCTTCTTCCAGCCCAGCGTTTCTCATGATGTACTCTGCATATAAGTTAAACAAGCAGGGTGCCAATATACAGCCTTGACGTACTCCTTTTCCTATTTGGAACCAGTCTGTTGTTCCTGTCCAGTTCTGACTGTTGCTCCCTGACCTGCATATCATTTTATTGAGATATAATTGACATCCGACACTGTATAAATTTAAGTTGTGCAGCATAATTATTTGAATAATATATATCATGAAATGGTTACCACAATAAATTTAGTGAACATCCATCATCTTATATAGATATAAGTTACGTAAGTTAGTCACTCAGTTGCGCCTGGTTCTTTGCCACCTCATGGATTGCAGCCCACCAGGCTCCTCTGTCCATGAGATTTTCTAGACAAGGATACTGGAGTGGGTTGCCATCGACAACTAAATAAATAGAAAATGTTTTTCCTTGTGATGAGCTCTTCAGATTTACTCTCAACAACTTTCATATATAACATACAGCGCCTGGCGTGCTGCGATTCATGGGGTCACAAAGAGTCGGACATGACTGAGCAACTGCACTGAACTGAGTGTTAATTATTTATCATGCTGTACATTCCTAGTACTTATTTATCTTATAACTAGAAACTTGTATGTTTTGATTGCTTTCATCTAATTCTTCCTTTGCGCATCCCCTACCCCTGATAACCACAATTCTGATCTCTTTTTTTATGACTTTGTTGGCTTGTTTAGTTATTGAAATTTAAGTGATCTTTAACACTATGGTAATTTCTGATAAACAGCATAATGATTATTTCTATACATTTCAAAATGATTACCATATGTCTAGTTACTGCCACTGTACTGAAATATTTTTATTTATTTATTTTAATTGGAGGCTAATTACTTTACAATACTGTAGTATTTTTTGCCATACATTCACATGAACCAACCATGGGTGTACACGTGGCCCCCATCCTGAAACCTCCTCCCACCTCCTTTCCCATCCCATCCCTCAGGGTCATCTCAGTGCACCAGCCCTGAGCACCCTGTCTCATGCATCGAGCCTGGACTGGCAATCTGTTTCACATGTAGTGATATGCATGTTTCAATGCTATTCTCTCAAATCATCCCACCCTCGCCTTCTCCCACAGAGTCCAAAATTCTATTCTTTACATCTATGTCTCTCTTGCTGTCTTGCATATAGGGTTATCATTACCATCTTTATAAATTCCATATATATTTGTTAATATACTGTACTGGTGTTTTTCTTTGTGACTTACTTCACTCCGTATAATAGGCTTCAGTTTCATCCACCTCATTAGAACTGATTCAAATGCATTATTTTTAATAGCTGAGTAATATTCTTTTGTGCTGGGAATGATTGAAGGCAGGAGGAGAAGGGGACAACAAAGGATGAGATGGTTGGATGGCATCACTGACTCAAAGGACATGGGTTTGGGTGGACTCTGGAGGTTGGTGATGAACAGAGAGGCCTGATGTGCTGCCGTTCATGGGGTCACAGAGAGTTGGACACGACTTAGCAACTGAACTGAACTGAATATTCTACTGTGTATATGTACCACAGCTTTCTTATCCATTCATTTGCTGATAGGCATCTTGGTTGCTTCCATGTCCTGGCTATTATAAACAGTGCTGTGATGAACATTGGGGTACAGGTGTCTCTTTCAATTCTGGTTTCCTCAGTGTGTATACTCAACAGTGGGATTGCTGGGTCATATAGGAGTTCTATTTCCGGAAATATTATGTAATTGTTAACTATATCCCCCCACTGTATACTTTATAGCATGACTCATTTATTTCCTTACTGGAAATCTGTTTCTCTTAATCTCCGTCACCAGTTTTCTCCTCTCCCCATCTCCTCCCCTCTGGTAACCACTCTCTGACTGTTTCTGACTCTGTTTCCATTTTGTTACATTTGGTCACTTGTCTTCTTTTATCGATTCCATATATAAGTGAAATCCTGCAGTATTTCTCTTTCTCTAACTTTAGTTAGCATAATACCCTCTAGGTCCATTCATGTTGTTGCAAAGGGCACGATTGCATCCTTTTTATGGCTGAGTGATATTCTGTTTTATATATATTCATATATTTCTGTGTATATGTATATATATTAATATAAACATATATACACATATGACATCTTTTTGATCCATTTTTCTATGGATGGAGTTATCTTCACTTGATCCTGTATCTTCAGTATTGTAAATAATGCTGCAGGGAATATAGGGCTGCACTCATCTTTTCTAATTAGTGTTTTCATTTTCTTTGGGTAAATACCCAGGAGTGGAAGTGCTAGATTAAATGGTGATTCTACATTTAATTTTTTGAGGAATCTCTGTACTGTTTCCATAGTGATCATACCAACTTACATTCCCATCAATAGAGCTAGAAGGCTCCCTTTTCTCCACATTCTTGCCAATACTTATTATTTGCTATCTTTCTGACAGTAGACATTCTGACAGGTGTGAGATGGTATCTCACTTTGGTTTTGATTTTCAACTCCTTGCTGATTAGTGAAGCTGAACATCTTTACATGTGCTTGTTGGCCATGTATATGTCCACCTTGGATAAATGTCTATAAATATTTATAAAACTAGAATCGTAGACTGCCATTTCTTTCACTTAGCACAATGTTTTAAGTTTTGTAATACAGCATATGTCACTAGTCTATTTTTAAAAATTGAATGGTGTTCTGCTATCTAGGTAGATCAAGTAGTGTACATTCTTTCANTGTCCAGTTCTGACTGTTGCTCCCTGACCTGCATATCATTTTATTGAGATATAATTGACATCCGACACTGTATAAATTTAAGTTGTGCAGCATAATTATTTGAATAATATATATCATGAAATGGTTACCACAATAAATTTAGTGAACATCCATCATCTTATATAGATATAAGTTACGTAAGTTAGTCACTCAGTTGCGCCTGGTTCTTTGCCACCTCATGGATTGCAGCCCACCAGGCTCCTCTGTCCATGAGATTTTCTAGACAAGGATACTGGAGTGGGTTGCCATCGACAACTAAATAAATAGAAAATGTTTTTCCTTGTGATGAGCTCTTCAGATTTACTCTCAACAACTTTCATATATAACATACAGCGCCTGGCGTGCTGCGATTCATGGGGTCACAAAGAGTCGGACATGACTGAGCAACTGCACTGAACTGAGTGTTAATTATTTATCATGCTGTACATTCCTAGTACTTATTTATCTTATAACTAGAAACTTGTATGTTTTGATTGCTTTCATCTAATTCTTCCTTTGCGCATCCCCTACCCCTGATAACCACAATTCTGATCTCTTTTTTTATGACTTTGTTGGCTTGTTTAGTTATTGAAATTTAAGTGATCTTTAACACTATGGTAATTTCTGATAAACAGCATAATGATTATTTCTATACATTTCAAAATGATTACCATATGTCTAGTTACTGCCACTGTACTGAAATATTTTTATTTATTTATTTTAATTGGAGGCTAATTACTTTACAATACTGTAGTATTTTTTGCCATACATTCACATGAACCAACCATGGGTGTACACGTGGCCCCCATCCTGAAACCTCCTCCCACCTCCTTTCCCATCCCATCCCTCAGGGTCATCTCAGTGCACCAGCCCTGAGCACCCTGTCTCATGCATCGAGCCTGGACTGGCAATCTGTTTCACATGTAGTGATATGCATGTTTCAATGCTATTCTCTCAAATCATCCCACCCTCGCCTTCTCCCACAGAGTCCAAAATTCTATTCTTTACATCTATGTCTCTCTTGCTGTCTTGCATATAGGGTTATCATTACCATCTTTATAAATTCCATATATATTTGTTAATATACTGTACTGGTGTTTTTCTTTGTGACTTACTTCACTCCGTATAATAGGCTTCAGTTTCATCCACCTCATTAGAACTGATTCAAATGCATTATTTTTAATAGCTGAGTAATATTCTTTTGTGCTGGGAATGATTGAAGGCAGGAGGAGAAGGGGACAACAAAGGATGAGATGGTTGGATGGCATCACTGACTCAAAGGACATGGGTTTGGGTGGACTCTGGAGGTTGGTGATGAACAGAGAGGCCTGATGTGCTGCCGTTCATGGGGTCACAGAGAGTTGGACACGACTTAGCAACTGAACTGAACTGAATATTCTACTGTGTATATGTACCACAGCTTTCTTATCCATTCATTTGCTGATAGGCATCTTGGTTGCTTCCATGTCCTGGCTATTATAAACAGTGCTGTGATGAACATTGGGGTACAGGTGTCTCTTTCAATTCTGGTTTCCTCAGTGTGTATACTCAACAGTGGGATTGCTGGGTCATATAGGAGTTCTATTTCCGGAAATATTATGTAATTGTTAACTATATCCCCCCACTGTATACTTTATAGCATGACTCATTTATTTCCTTACTGGAAATCTGTTTCTCTTAATCTCCGTCACCAGTTTTCTCCTCTCCCCATCTCCTCCCCTCTGGTAACCACTCTCTGACTGTTTCTGACTCTGTTTCCATTTTGTTACATTTGGTCACTTGTCTTCTTTTATCGATTCCATATATAAGTGAAATCCTGCAGTATTTCTCTTTCTCTAACTTTAGTTAGCATAATACCCTCTAGGTCCATTCATGTTGTTGCAAAGGGCACGATTGCATCCTTTTTATGGCTGAGTGATATTCTGTTTTATATATATTCATATATTTCTGTGTATATGTATATATATTAATATAAACATATATACACATATGACATCTTTTTGATCCATTTTTCTATGGATGGAGTTATCTTCACTTGATCCTGTATCTTCAGTATTGTAAATAATGCTGCAGGGAATATAGGGCTGCACTCATCTTTTCTAATTAGTGTTTTCATTTTCTTTGGGTAAATACCCAGGAGTGGAAGTGCTAGATTAAATGGTGATTCTACATTTAATTTTTTGAGGAATCTCTGTACTGTTTCCATAGTGATCATACCAACTTACATTCCCATCAATAGAGCTAGAAGGCTCCCTTTTCTCCACATTCTTGCCAATACTTATTATTTGCTATCTTTCTGACAGTAGACATTCTGACAGGTGTGAGATGGTATCTCACTTTGGTTTTGATTTTCAACTCCTTGCTGATTAGTGAAGCTGAACATCTTTACATGTGCTTGTTGGCCATGTATATGTCCACCTTGGATAAATGTCTATAAATATTTATAAAACTAGAATCGTAGACTGCCATTTCTTTCACTTAGCACAATGTTTTAAGTTTTGTAATACAGCATATGTCACTAGTCTATTTTTAAAAATTGAATGGTGTTCTGCTATCTAGGTAGATCAAGTAGTGTACATTCTTTCATTAATTAATATGTATTTGGATTATTCCCAGTTTGAACTATTAGTAATATAAGTCATGTTGCATTCATATGCATTCTTCTTGTGGATACACATGTTCATTTCTGTCAGATAGATTTCTGCTTAATTGTTTGGCAAGTACCTGTTAAACATTTTAAGAAACTGTGAAACTGTTTTTCACAGGGGCTCTGTGTGCCATTTTCTGTTCCTACCTGCATTACACGAACAGTTCAGTTTCTCCACATCATCGCTAGCTCTTGATATGGTCATTTTTTGAGTCATCAAGAAAGGGGTGTAGCAGTGTCTCATGATTTTAGTTTGCATTTTCCTAATAACTAATGACAATGATCATTTATTCAGGTGTATATTAGAATATATAGGATTTATCTCTTTTTGGTTAAATATCTGCTTAAAACTTTGTCCATAAAGAAAAAAAAATGGTCTCTACTGTTGATTATAAGAGATGTTTGTGTATTATGGGCATTGTCCAATTATCAGATATACTTTTTTAATGTTTTCTTCCAGTCTGTGACTTGTCTTCCATTTTTGAATTGTGTCTTTTGTGTTTAACAGTTTTAATTTTAATGTTGTCCAGTTTAAAAATTTTTGTGGATCTTTGTTTTTTGGTGTCATGTTTACAAACTCTTTTGTCCAATCCAAGGTCATGAAGATTTTCTCCTATATTTTCATCCAGAAGTTTGGTAGTTTTAACTCATCTATTCAGATATAGGATCCATTTTTAGTTAATTTTTGTGTATAGTTTGAAGGAAAATCCTAAGTTCTTTTTGTGTGTATGTTTATTGATGTCCAGTTATCCCACTGCCATTTGCAGATATTCTGTCCTCTTCATCATTAAATTAACTTGATGTCCTTGTCAAAATTCAGTTGACTATAAATTTAAGGGTTTATTTTGGGAGTCTTAAACATATTCTATTAGTCTACATGGCTATCATTATACCAATACCATATGCCCCATCGCTATAGCTTTGTAGTAAGTTCTGAAATTAGATTGTGTATGTCTTTCAATCATTTTCCTTTAAAAAATTTTTCTTACTATTCTGGGTTCTTTTTATTTCCACATATGTCATATGATCATCTTGTCAGTATCTCCAAAATATCCTACTGGCATTTGATAAGTTAGTCAGTCAGTTTGGTCGCTCAGTTGTGTCTGACTCTTTGTGACCCCATGGGCTGCAGCACACCAGGCTTCCCTGTCCATCCCCAACTCCCAGAGCCTGCTCAAACTTGCGTCCATCGAGTCGGTGGTGCCATCCAACCATCTCATCCTCTGTCGTCCCCTTGTCTTTCTGCCTTCAATCTTTCCCAGCATCAGGTCTTTTCAGATGAGTCAGTTCTTCCCCTCAGGTGGCCAAAGTATTGGAGTTTCAGCTTCAGCATCAGTCCTTCCAATGAATATTCAGGATTAATTTCCTTTAGGATTGACTAGTTGGATCTCCCCACCATAGAACCACCAGGTCTTACACAGCTGAGGAAACAGTCTTGGAGCACACAAACAAAACCTTGTGTGCACCAGGACCCAGAAGAAAGGGGCAGTGACCCCACAAGAGACTGAGCCAGACGTGCCTGTGTGTGTCCAGGAGTCTCGAGTGGAGTTGTGGTCAGCGGTGGCCTGCTGCAGGGCTGGGGCACTGAGTACAGCAGTGGGGCACAGGACCTTTTGAAGGAGGTCGCCATTATGTTCATTGGCTCCACCATAGTTTGGCCTCAGGTCGAGCAACAGGGCGGGAACACAGCCCTGCCCATCAACACAAAGTTAGATTAAAGATTTACTGAGCATGGCCCTGCCCATCAGAGCAAGACCCAGTTTCCCCCCTCAGTCAGTCTCACCCAGCAGGAACCTTCCATAAGCCTCTTATCTTTCTCCATCAGAGGGCAGACAGACTGAAAACCACAGTCACAGAAAAATAACCAAACTGATCACATAGACAGCTCATTGGAACTATGACCCATGCAGTGTAGGGCCACCCAAGATGGATGGATCATGGTGGAGAGTTCTGACAAACTGTGGTCCAGTGGAGAAGGGAATGGCAGACCACTTCAGTATTCTTGTCTTGAGAACCCCATGAACAGTATGAAAAGGCATTTGACAAGGATTTCATTAAATCTGTAGTGCATTTCTGTAAAGTTGTGATATTGACAACACTGTTTTCCAACCCATGAAAATAAAATTTCTCTCACTTATTTAGATCTCCTTTAGTTCTCTTAGCAATGTGTTGTTCAGGTATTTTTTTTTTAAAGAATTTTAGCCTTAGGAACTATTATAAATAGTATTTTCTTTGTTTACTTTAAGATTGTTCATTACTAGTGTATAGAAATAGAATCAATTTTCCTAGATTGACTTCTATATCTTGTTTTAGTAATTTAAAAAAAACTGTGCATTTTTGACTGTGCTGGGTACTCATTGCTGCTTAGGTTTTTCTCTAGTTGCAGTGAGTGGTGGCTCGTCTCTAGTGCAGGCGTGTCACTGCAGTGGCTTCTTTTGTTGCAGAGCCCGGGCTATAGGACATGGGAGCTTCAGAAGTTGTGACACTTTGGTTCTGTAGTTGGTGCTGGGCTCTAGAGCACGGCCTCTGTAGTTTTGGTGCACAGGCTTGGTTGCTCCATGGCATGTGGGGTCCATCTGGATCAGGGATCAAACCCATGTCCCTTGCATTGGCAGGTGAATTCTTTACCACTGAGCTACCAGTGAACTCCTTGTTTTAGTAATTTTCTACTGGGCTTGTAGGAGTGGAAGAATCCTTTTTCTGCATAAAGGATTATGTCATCTGCAAATAAAATGCAGCTTTTCTTTCTTTCTTTTTGGACATATGTAATTCCTTTTTTTTCTTTGTTTCTCCAGTTGTAACCTTTAGTGGAAGCTTTGATTATAAGTGATGAAAGGATATTCCATTTAGTATAGCAATTTTTAAGGGCTATATTCAAGTGAATTAGAGGACACTACTTTTTATGTGTTTGCCAATATAAAAATGTGATGTAATTGTAGAATATTTTTGACAATATTTGATAATGTTATTAAACAGACTGAAATTACTTTTTATTCCATATCATATAGCAATTTTTAATGTGTTCTTTTAGATTTAGACTCTCTAGGTCTACTATATATTTTCTTTAATTATTTTATAGGGGGAAACAGCCTAGATAAAATGAACTGGAAAACTTGGTATCTATTCATGGCACTTTATGCTACCTTCTTTATTTTATGAGAAATGTTATCCTGTACTAGAGCAACTAATTAGTAAGGGAAAGGAAGACAAAGGAGATGTTTAGTCTAATGGTAAATTACAGAAATGATTCATGGTGCGATTGTTAAGTCCGTTTGATCCACCTTTGTTGTCTTTTGTGTGATGACATGTTTCTTCTCAGGAACTTAAATATGAGTAGCTTGATCTCATGGATGTGTTCATGAGACACCCAATATTGTATGGTAAATACATTTAAAACATTTTTTCATACTTTATTTATGTCATTCACTTTTCACCATTCCCTCTTTATAAAGGAGACAGGAATTTTAAATTGTAGGCTATTTCAGTTAAATAATCAAGGGAGGAGGCAACTTGAGATGAGTTATTGTACATACAGACTGGCTAGTCATGTTAATTACTTACCAACTCCCTTCTTCAGGCTGACCAAAGGCATTACTCATTGCATGATCTTTATTTATTACGTCCCAATTTTTTATGCTTCATGAAGCAGTGTACAGTAATTTATTTTAAAAATTAATAGTGTAACGATTCACTTTGGGAAAGCATTTATAAATAATTTTTAGTTACAACATTAAAAAATATAGCCTAAGTAAAGTGGCATTCCTGTCTCTGAAGGATTATTGACATTTTTATGTAAGGCAGAAATCTTTAATGAGATCTCAATCAAAAAAATGCTTCATTAATGACATAAGAATTAATCGATGCTGATCAAATAAATCTACCATAGTACATTCTGGATTTCACTTTATGAGTAGCTGCCCAGGTCAAAAGACTAACAAATTTATAAGTGACTACTAATAGCATTTCACTTGACTATGCATTTGTATCTGGCTAATTGTACAGGACAATATTTGAAAGTAATTCAGATTACAATTTATTGTGTATTGAATTCCTTGGAGAAGAAACATAGCAGGCAAAACAATATAAATTAAGGCTTAATCTAAAATAAACCATGTAGAAATACTTGAAGGTATATGTTGTATTTTATGGAACTGTGGGAAAGAATAGACAATAGCTAAAAAATAACAGCATTTGGATTATGTTGAAAAATTTTGCAAAGAATTTGAAAGTAAGCAAGCTCCAGTATGATAGCATTATCATTTCTTTGGATGCTGTCAAATCATCTTTATCCTTTAGGTAAGAAAATTTTATCTTTTGCTCAAAACATTTTTTTTCCTGGACAATGAGGGTACTGACACATTCCAGAGCTCCATTTCAACATTATGTACAAAATATCATCATAATTACTTTGTAATGGAATTGACATTATCTCTATTTCAGGACTCATGTTGCTGATGTTTTTAATTATAATATTAAATAAGAAATAGTTGCTTAAATTGATTTTACAGATTTTTAATTCCTTCTTGAGTTACAAGGAATAAGTTGTCCATTGTAAAGAGACATTTTATTATGAAAAAGAGGAAAGCGTTATTTTATAGGCAAAGCCAAAAATATGCTCATCAAAAGTTATTAAAAAACTTGGGAAGTCACTAAAGAAGGAAACTGAAAGATTAATTCAAATCCTTGCTTTCTACCTATCTGAATGTAATTGTCCTTGTTGGTAAGTATTATTTAATTACTATAGTAAGTGATATTTCCTTTAAAAATGATTGTAATCTAGCTAAGATTGAAGAACTATGAAAAAATTGATTTGTTATTTTTGACTTAGTATTTTTACAGATACAATTACTGGATAAAAGAGTAGCAAGTTAAATACAAGTAAGATAAAAGTGCATTTGCCAATATAGATTTGTTTATGCTGAGAAAACAAATCCTCAAAATGTAGGAACTTAAAAAACATTGAAAGTTTGTTTCTTGCTAATGTGTTATATATTTGTCACAGTCCAGCAGGCACAATATTCCAGGTGTGCTAATTCAGGGGACTCAGGCTGATAGAGTCTTCCCCATCCAGAGCATCTTTCACTGTCACAGGGGGAAATGGTATTCGTTTCAGTACTGGGTTTTAAAGACTTTTACCCAGAGTTGACAGCCAGTTTTACATTTTATTACCAAAGTAACTATGCAATCCCAGATAAGTACAAGAGGGCAGGGGCATTCCTCAGCAAAATAGTTGATCTTCACCCTCAGCAAATATATAAGTAAATCATATTCCACGAAATCCTTCTCCTGGTATTTATCATTGCCACGCTGCACTTTTAAACTTTGTTTAGGTTTTTAAATTCAGACAGTCTCAGATAAACTTCCAGAAGAGAATCCATAATTATCCGTTTCCAAACTTAAAGTCGAAGCTTTGAAAATAATTTAAGTCAATATCTTTGTTGTGCTTTGTCACTCAGTCATGTCCGACTCTTTGCGGCCACATGGACTAAGCTTACCAGGCTCTTCTGTCCATGGAACTCTCCAGGCAAGAATATTGGAGTGGGTTTCCATGCCTTCCTCCAGGGAATCTTCCCAACCCAGGGACTGAACCCAGGTCTCCTGGATTCCTGGTGGATTTTTTTTTTTTTTTTTTTTTTACCGTCTGAGCCTCCAGGGAAGCCCTGAGCCACCAGCGAAGATTCCAACTTGGGTCCTACCAATTAGTAATACATTTTAAGTTTCACTCTTGGTTTGGATTCTGCCACTAAACACCAGTNTCCAGGGAATCTTCCCAACCCAGGGACTGAACCCAGGCCTCCTGGATTCCTGGTGGATTTTTTTTTTTTTTTTTTTTACCGTCTGAGCCTCCAGGGAAGCCCTGAGCCACCAGCGAAGATTCCAACTTGGGTCCTACCAATTAGTAATACATTTTAAGTTTCACTCTTGGTTTGGATTCTGCCACTAAACACCAGTGCAAATGATCAGTCTCTGAACTTATTCTGCTTTGACCTTGTAATATCCTTCCACTTCTCTTTCCCTGTCTTAGTTATTTGTCGTTTGCGCTGTCATCTTCGTTGAAGCAGTGTGCAAAAATATTACACAACTGTTAAAAGATACAATCAGAGGCGTACTACCTATCNACTTCCAATTTGCCTTTATTCATAGACCTGACATTCCAGGTTCCTATGCAGTATTGCTTTTTACAGCATCGGACCTTGCTTCTATCACCAATCACATCCACAGCTGGTATTGTTTTTGTTTTGGCTCCATCCCTTCATTCTTTCTGGAGTTAATTCTCCCCGATCTCCAGTAGCATATTGGGCACCTACTGACCTGAGGAGTTCCTCTTTCAGTATCCTATCATTTTGCCTTTTCATACAGTTCATGGGGTTCTCAAGGCAAGAATAC
Organism: Neotragus moschatus; assembly: GCA_006410615.1. Classification (NCBI taxonomy): domain Eukaryota; kingdom Metazoa; phylum Chordata; class Mammalia; order Artiodactyla; family Bovidae; genus Neotragus; species Neotragus moschatus. Next base: position 1,550,305 of record SJYA01000709.1, read on the forward strand.
TGAAGTGGTTTGCCATTCCCTTCAGTGGACAATGCTAACCAAATGAGCTTCCTGTTTACTTGTAGACAGAAAATCAACCAGAGATCAATGCTAAGATATGCAAGCATATTCAAAGTAGTTCAAGGCTGTTTTTGAACTTAAGTGTTCATGCTATTTAGAATATATTTTCAAAAGCCAAATCAATGAATCACTTATAGTTGCAGGCTTTGTAAATGTGCTATGTCACTTCATATATGTCCGACCTTTTGTGACCGTATGGACTGTAGCCTGCCCAGCTCCTCTGTCTGTGGGGATTCTTCAGGCAAGAGTACTGGAGTGGGTTGCCATGCCTTCCTCTAGGGCTTCTTTCTAACCCAGTGATTGTTGAATCTATGTAATGCCTCCTGGGAAGCCCAGGCTTTGTAAATACCTAAGAGGAAATTTGGTTAGCTGTTCAGCTATATTTAACATTATCACTTGCTGTGTTAAAAAGGGAGGTGGGAGAATAGGTTAAATGTTAAGTAAATAAAGATTAAGTTTTCTCATATCAAAATGTGTGTGTGTATATTTACCTTTGGCCAGTTTGGGGTTTGGATGTGTTAAAGTTTAAAATGCATTTCTTTTCTTTTCTTTTCTTTTTTTTTTTGCAAATGTTTAGAGCAGCTTTATTAACAATCACTAAAAACTAGGTCTGTTTATCCAGCCACCTGTTGAAAGACATTTGCTTTGCATTCCTTTTCTATGATGAACTGTTCTAGATCAAAATGTATCAAAGCAAATTGATGAAAAATGTATTGCTTGTCTTCCTACTATTTCCTGGGGTTTATAAGCAACTTAAATTTTAAAGCAACAGCTCATTGTGGTACTCTCTTTTAGATCCTCACATTCAGTCAACATTACTTGAAATTATTTAGTAAAACTGTTTTTAATTGAAAATTTTTAATCTCAATGCCTTTTTCAAAATTCTTCATGTCTTGTTCTTGTTTTACTCTTCCTGTTATTTGACTTATAATCCTTTGGGAGTAATTAGAATTTAGGTAGAGGCAAAGCAAAATGTACCTTAAAGCATTGGTTCTCAACAGCAGGTAATTTGGTCTCCCTAGGCACACTTGACAATTTTTGGAGATGAGTTGGTTGTCACAACTTAGGAAGGATACTACTGACACCTATTAAATAGAAACCATGGATTTTCCTAAATAGTATATAGTACAGTCCTTATTATAAATACTATACACAGCAGTATATAGTACAGCCTACCACAATGAAGAATTACTCAGTTCTAATTCTATAGACTTGGGATTGGAAAACGCTGCTTTAAAGGAATGAGCATACATTTGCTTTAAGAGTCTATAATTAACCTTATAGAATTTTAGCAGAATGTTTTCTGTTTTGCTCAAATCGTTTAAAACATACACAAATGAAGAAAAAATTACATGAAATTGACTTTGAAAAGTATTATAAAATATGAAGTAAAAATTAGCCTGCCTAGCTTTTTGGAAGCAGGCAGATAATTTTCAGCATATGTAAAAAGCTACACTAAATCATTATTCTTAATGACATAAAAATCCTAAAATTTTCCCTTTTTAATGCTAATTTTCTTCGAATACTTCTTTCACAACCAAACTGTGGACACAGTTGTTATGATGCTATTAATAGAGATTAATAACTCATGGGGAATATGTTTAGATGGGTAGTTAGCTTAGTAAATAATAAAAAAAGGCTAAAATATTTTTACTGTTGCACACGTAAAACTGTCTCTGCTTACCAGTTATTTCTTTTGAATTACCAGTGTCTCTACATCCATTCTAGCAATTGGACCATCACGTCTTGCCTTTTATGAACAGTGTATGGCTCTAATTTAAAGGTCATTAGACCAAGTCACTTAAGTGACCTGCCAAGGGCATGTACCCAATGATTAGCCAAATGAGAGAGAATTCCTTGTTGGGCAGAATGATTTTTCCTGTGCTGCTTCATGGAGACAACTTGATAACACTCTTTTCGAGACACGGTAGAAATGTAGCAAAAGAGTATAATTTCCAGAACAGTCATTCTTGTTTCCAGCAAAGTCTAACTTTTAAACCACTCAGAATGTCTCTCCCTCTCTCTCTTTTTTTTTTCTTCAATCTCAATCTAAGATCACAAATAAAACTTAGAGCTCCCCTGAAACAAATGAAGATGAAGTTTGGCATCATGCATAAAGAAAATTTTAACTGAAGTTGGAGAAAGTTACCAAGATCAGAGTTACAGAGTGGACGAAAAAGAAAATACTAACCCACTTGCCTTAAAAATGGTTTTTCTATTTGTCTTCATGGCAGGGCCACCAAATCAGAGATAATGCTAAGAATAACATATCAAGGGGATTTAAAGTAGCGATAGTTTTCTAAAATAGGAAAAAAAAAAAAAAGTAGGAATAGTTAAAAAAAATAACTTTTTACCATGGAAATGTTTAAATCAGAAACTGTAGTGAATGGTTATATACTTTTAAAGCCACTTCAATAATTAATAGAATCTTGCCAATTTTTATTTCAGCTGTAAGGATTATAGTATGTGTCTCTAACTGCTAAAGGCATTATTATACAGTTACTATTTATCACATTTAACAAAATTAGCAATAATTTCTTAATGTTTTCACAATCCTAATAGAAAAAAATGGCTCATTCAAATTGGTCTAACTGGGTATAGTTTAATGAATGAACTATTTTGATATATGTAGATAGGATCTGGGGATTTCACGAGTAACAAGTGGCCTGGCTCCAATTTGGGAAGAGAGTGTTGCTTTTATAATTCCCTTGCCTGGAATTCAGCAGGGAGTGAGAATAGTTGCCTACACTCAGAGAAAGGAACTATAACCAATTCACTGGGAATGCTGTTTTCCAAGAACATTAGATTTTGTTTTTTTCAAGTTTAAATGTAAAGTACTAGTGTGTTTCCTAGGAAACTCTTTTGGAATGTATCTTATAATATTTTGAATATTACACAATAAATACACAATACAAAAATTTAATCGACAGTCACTTTCAGGTCTTAATAAACCAGTGTTTGACATTTCCAAAGTGACTCTTTTAGGAGATACAAAGCAATTAATTTATTCAGTATGCCTGTAGGCCTCCATTCAGAGCTGGGGGTCCAAAGAAAAGGACAGGTTTTACTTTGGGCATATATGTCAGATACTTTAATAATTGTCTTTATACAGGATAGTGCATCACTTAGTTATTAGCGATATACTGTATAGATGCTGCTGCAATCCTTGTTATAAGATGAGGAATCTGAAGCAGAGAAAGACTTAATCACATTAATCACCCAGCTAATAGGTAGTAGAATTAGCATTCAAACGTTGATGTGTCTTAATCTGAAACTCACGTTCTTTTTGCTGCAGTATGCTGTTGTTTCCTATGAAACATATTTAGCAGCAGTTTTATATCTTGTGACTCATAATTATTTGTAGAGAACATTTGTATATAATAATTATATCTAAACAAGATGGCATATGACTGTTTTATTGACATCATCCATTTTACACTGTGTTCTAATATATAAACATTTATATTTTGTATGTATCCCTGATTTGGAGTGTAGTTTTAACACAGATATTTTCAGCTATCTAGAGCTTACTGTAGGTGAGCCTGTCTTCTAGGTGGTTAACTGAACTGTGTGAAGGAAGCATTTCTTCCGTATAGAGGAATAACCTATTTTTTGTTCATCAAAAAGGCTGTACCTCTGACAAACTTGCTTGGGGAATGTCTTCTACCAGTTGTTCGAAAGACTGTAACCTCTTTAGTTTAAACAACTTTCATGAACAGGAGAAACTGAAGTCTGTCTTCTCAGTTTCCATGATATCTTCTGTCAAAGGAGATGTTATCAAAATTAAATGACTTTTAGAGAAATTATGACTGATAATTTTTATCTTCAAATATGTTTTTAAAGAGAATTTTTTAAGAAACAGAGGAAAGGATATTATCCATTTGATCTGAATTTGCAGCTTCCTATTATTGACATTTATCTTTTATCTTAGCACCAACAAATTCTGACTTTTTTGGCTCAGAAAACACTAAATTATCGATAGTCCATTCCTGTGTTTGCTCAGACACTAAGTTGTGTTTGACTCCTTGTGACCCCATGGTCTATAGCCCACCAGTCTCCTCTGTTCATGGGATTTTTCCAGGAGTGACTACTGGGGTGGGTTGCCATTTCCTCCTTCAGGGGATCTTCCCAACCCAAGGATTGAACCCGTGTCTCTTGTGTCTCCTGGCTCAGGAAGCATAATGTGATAGTTGGTCTGGGGCTGTTGATAAGAGGTGGGTTTAGGTTCAACTTGGTCGAACACATTCAGTTCAGATCTGGTTAGTTTTATAATTTTTCTTGTCTCAATGTTTTCTTCACAAAAAGAGTTAGGTTTCTTGATCTCAGTAGCTTGTTTTATTTTTTTAGTAATCTTCTGTAAATCAAAAGTCAGTGGGTGGCATAACCAAGTGTAGAGTCAACAGATCCTTTCACCCCCCAAACAAGTCTAAAGCTGGACAAACATAAAGCCAACAGTTATTTGCTCTAGAATTAAAGCAAAAATATCAAGTGAAGGGTGTTGATTCATGAAAAATGTGAACTTTGGGCAAGAACACTTCAAGTCTATATATCATTTTTGCCTGGGTGTGCTCCTACACTCCCTTCCCTTGTGTCTGTCTGGTAGTTAAACAGGGAGGGGACTTTCTTGCTGCCTCTGCCAATTGTGGCTCAGTTAGTTTGGAGTATTGTCACTTACAATGGTCATCTCAGGAGCAAATTGACAAAGATGATGAATATTTTATAAAGACTAAGTGCACAGACCTGTATGGCATATGCAGGTCCAGGAGACTGTCCACAGACTTAACAGAAGTTTGGGAGGTCAGGCAGACATAGAGGGCTTGGCAGACTTCACATGTATCACAAGTTGACAAAAACTTAGATGCATTCTTTTTAATTTTTTATTAATTTATTTTAATTGGTGGATAATTACTTTACAGTACTGTGGTGGTTTTTGCCATGCATCGTCATGAATCAACCATAAGTGTACATGTCCCACCATCCTGAACCCCCCTCCTACCTCCCTCCCCACTCCTCTGGTTTGTCCCAGAGCACCAGCTCTGGGTGCCCCACTTCACACATCAAATTTGCACCGGTCATCTCTTTTATACATAGTAATATAATTCAATGCTATTCTCTCATTTTGTCCCACCCTTACCTTCTCCCACATTGTCCAAAAGTGTGTTCTTTACATCTCTGTCTCTTTTTCTGTCTTGTTACAGGCTTTCTTATAACAAAACAGTCCTAAGAAACCTGCAGTCTTTGGCTATAGAACCACTGGGTGGCACAGATGTCTGAGAGCCTTGTAAGAAGTAAAACCCAGGATGAACTTGAAAACACAATCTAAAGTTTAAGTGTACTATCTGGGTCACAAGTAGACCCATCAGAAAATAAAAGCCTTACTGGCTGAGATAGGTGAGCACAAACAGTGACCAAATTTTTCTTTGGACACTAAGCTATATAATAACAGAGGCTGCTATTAACAATGCCAGGCTTGAAAAAACCAACTGAACAGAGATATACATTGTAGATCATGCGTTGCTGGAAAGAGAGATTTCATAGATTTAGTCTAGGCAAACTAAACAAACAAACTAGCATAACAACAGCAATAGCTTTAAGCAAAGAAAGCAATACTCTGATTGTTTTATTATCTAAAAAGCCCAATATTCAACAAGATTATGAGATGTTCAAGAAACAGTATGACCCTACTTATGAAAAGAGAAATTTGTCTGAATTTTTCTAAATATTGAAAATAGTAGGCCAAGTTTTTGAATTAGCTATTATAAATATGTTAAAAAATAAAACAAACTGTTCTAAAAGAAGTAAAATATATATGAAGATAATGACTCAGTGAATAGATTATATACAAGGGCTAAAATATTTAAAAAGCAGTGGGAATTGTGAAAGTGATAGTACAATAACTGAAAAAGGAAAAATTCACTAGAATGGCTCAATAGCAGGTTGATGAAAAAAGAGAAGGAAAAGAGAACCAGTGGACATGAACACAGAGCAAGAGAAATTTTCTTATCTGAGCACACAAAAATACTGAAGATAAGTGAACAGAGTGTGGGACTTTGGGGACAATACTACATATACCAAAATACAGATGATGAGAGTCCTAGAATGAGAAAGGGGGTTTGGGATACAGTGGTTGAAAACTCTGAAACTTGATGAAGAATACTAATCGAAACTCCTAGAAATCAAAAAGTAATCAAATCAGATAAAGTGAATCACACTGAGACATACCGTATGTCATACTTTTCAAAGATGAAATCACCCTCTTGAAACTAGCAAGAGAGAAGCAACTCATACAGTGGAATGAGAACAGAAAATGGATAACTTCTAAGCAGAAACAGTGAAGGTGATAAGAAGGTGGAGTAATTTATTCAAAGTACCGCAAGGGAAAAAAAACCTGTCAACAAGAATAATTTATTGGGCAATATTATCCTTAGTAATAAATGTGAATAAAGATCTTTTCAGACAAAGACTGGAAGATTTCCTATACAATTTCTTGCCATGCAAAAAGTACTATAAAGTCTTTCACAATGAGAGAAAGTGACACCAGTGAAGAACTCAGATTTACAGGAAGTAGTTAAGATTGCTGGGAATGGTAAATATGTAAGGAAATATAAAGAGATTCTGTGAGTCCCGTTTTCCTGTTTCATCTGTTAATTATTTTAAAATACACAATATGGTATCAAGTAGTCATTATGATGGGCTTCCCTGTGGCTCAGAGGGTAAAGCGTCTGCCTGCATTGCGGGAGACCCAGGTTCGATTCCTGGGTCGGGAATGTCCCCTGGAGAAGGAAATGGCAATCTACTCCAGAACTCTTGCCTGAAAAATCCCACGGACTGAGGAGCTTGATAGGCTACAGTCCGTGGGGTCTCAGAGTCAGACATGACTGAGTGACTTCACTTTCATTTTTCACTTTCAAGCATTGGAGAAGGAAATGGCAACCCACTCCAGTGGAGTGGAGATATATTGCAGCAAGACTTCTATATTTTAGCAGAATTAAGTTAAATTAGATTTTGATAAGTATAGTTATGTATTGATAGCACTAGCAAATCCACTAAGAAAATAACTGACGTGTTTAAAATTAGCAGAGAAATTAAACAGATACACTGGAAACATTTATCACAAAATAAGGCAGTATATGAGAAACAAAAAAGTAAAATGCCATTAAACAATAGGAAACAACAAAATACCAGGCATAAATTCAGCCTTATTAATACTTTCATTAAATGAGAATGGACTAAATACCTAAATCAAAAAATAGAGATTTTTAGACTGGATTTTAAAAATCCAGTTATATATATATGCTATTTGTAAGAGACTAAGATTTAATTCAAATGCAAACATAGGCTAAATGTAAAAGAACAGTAAAAGAAATACCATGCAAATAGCAACCATAAGAGAACTGGAGTGCTTAAAGATGACAAATGGCAGTACATCAGGATAATTTAAGGTTTATAAATGTGTATGTACCCATGGAATTCAGGATATAAACGTACATAGACTTCTAAATGCATGAAGCCCTTAAATACATACTGCTGCTACTGCTAAGTCGCTTCAGTCGTGTCCAACTCTGTGCGACCTCGTAGACGGCCGCCTACCAGGCTCCCCCATCCCTGGGATTCTCCAGGCAAGAACACTGGAGTGGGTTGCCATTTCCTTCTCCAATGCATGAAAGTGAAAAGTGAAAGTGAAGACGCTCAGTCGTATCCGACTCTTCGCAACCCCATGGACTGCAGCCTTCCAGGGTCCTCCATCCATGGGACTCTCCAGGCAAGAGTACTGGAGTGAGGTGCCATTGCCTTCTCCACTAAATACAGAAGCAGGAGCTAAAAGATTAAAACTAAAAATGAAAACTTTAACATCATTGCCTTGATTTTTTGATACTTCATTATTTGTAATTTATAGGAAAACTGACAGAAAATAGCAATAATATAGGAGTTTTTAACAACACAGGCAACCAAATATATTAAATTGGCATATAGGGAACACTCCACCAAATGACTGCAGAATACACATTCTGTTCACTCACTCACACTCATGGCACATTTTCCTGTAGAAATTATTTGCTGTTCCACAAAACTAGTCTCAATGAATGTAAAAATATTGACATACAATATATATTTATGTAGTATGTAATTTGACCACAGCCTAATTACATGAAAAAGCCACAACAGAAAGAAGCCTGGGAAAACCCCAAATAGTGGAAATTAAACAAGACACTTCCAATCATACATGAACAAAGGAAAAATCACGAATAAAATTAAAAATATTTTAGCTAAATGAAAGTAAAACCCCAGCATATTTACGAGATGTAGTTAAAACAGTGTTTAGAGCGGAATTCATAGATTTAAATGCCTATATCAGAGAAGACAGGTCTTATGTCAGTTACCTAGTTTTCCATCATAAGAAACCAAACTAAATCCAAAGCAAAGAAAAGGGATAAAATAATAAATATTAGAGCAGAAATCAGTGAAATAGAAAATAGAAAGTAATAGAAAAAAATCACTGAAACAGTTGAAGATTCATTTTTTGATAAAATGAGCAAAATTGATGAAATACAGCTAACCAAGGAAATACGAGAAAAAAATACAAGTTACTAAAATCCAGAATAGTAACCAAAACTTATAGAGGAAAAGTAGGCTTCCCAGCTGGCTCAGATGGTAAAGGATCGCCTGCAATTCAGGAGACCCGGGTTCAATCCCTGGATTGGAAAGATCCCCTGGGAAGGAAATGGCAACCCACTCCAGTATTCTTGCCTGAAGAATCCCATGGGCAGAGGAGCCTGTTGGGCTACAATCCATGGGGTTACAAAGAGTCAGACATGACTGAGTGACTGACAGTTTCATAGTGGAAAACTGCTGAACATCTTTGTGACTTTGGATTAGGCAAAGTGAGTTTAGGCATGCTAGTGAAACCATGACCCACAAACTAAAAATTGAAAATTGAGACTCCAATAAAATTAAACATTCTTGCCCTTTAAAAGACAGAAGTAAGAAAAATTTCAAAAAGCTAAATTGGGGAAAATATTTGCAAATCCTATGTCTGATAAATGACTTGTATCCATTTTATGTAAATAAGTATCCAAGAATAATAAAACAACTTGATTAATAAAATGGACAAATGAATTTATACATTTCACCGAAAACTTTTATTTATTTTTTAAGGTGCAGAATAAATTATATTTGATTTAAAGCTTTTAATAACAAACATTAATTTGTTCAAAGTTATATGAGCTTCCAGGTTGAAAAAAGTCACTTTGATTCTCAACTACTCCTCCCCATTGTAGGCCCACAAGTGACTGAGATTTCCAGGAAATTGTAATTTTGAGAAAATAATTCTGGGTTATTTCAGCATTGCATATGATATTGACTTAAAATTTTTTTCAGATACTTAAAAAAAAACAAATAAGTACATGAAGAGCATAGCATTCTTAACCAATAGGAAAGTAAATTACAATAATAAACTGCTGCATCAGTTCAGTTCAGTCTCTCAGTCGTGTCCGAGCCTGTAATGCCCTGTATNTGGCAGTATTGAGCTGGAACAGATCCTGTGTATCCCTAGAGACACAGAGGGCTCTTCATGTGTCTTCATCCCACACAGCTTCCTTCACACATCTTCAGTATGTGCATGGCCTTTTTGGGTCTAATTTCCTTACCTTTAATTTTCAATTAAATCCAAAACTACTTCAGTACAAATTACAGATTTTGGAAACTACATTGAATTATTCAAGTATGCAAGAAATATTTTTATTATAGTATTGTTGTAACAGTTCTGGGAGATAGTATGTAGAGTTTGATTTTGTAGCCATATTTTCAGTTAGTTCAATGACTTTGTTCACATTGTGTGCTTATTTGGAGGGTTTACTTTTTTTTTTTTAAATCCCGGGAATCTCAGTCACAGTTTATTTATTCCTAGAGTGGATNAAATATTTTTGTTATAGTATTGTTGTAACAGTTCTGGGAGATAGTATGTAGAGTTTGATTTTGTAGCCATATTTTCAGTTAGTTCAATGACTTTGTTCACATTGTGTGCTTATTTGGAGGGTTTACTTTTTTTTTTTTAAATCCCGGGAATCTCAGTCACAGTTTATTTATTCCTAGAGTGGATAGATTTGCTTGTGTTGGTAAAACAGTTTTTGTCTTTTAAAATAATAGAACTTCTGTGATAGCAATTTTGAATGAGAAATCTTCTTACACTTCTGTAATAACCACACTATTTATTTATAACGTATATAGCTTTAATAAACAAAAAAGATAAAGTGATTATTTAGATAATTTAATGGTGAAGTTCTTATTTCTAGGTGAAAAGGTAGAAGGTTGAGGTGGTGGCCAGAATGTATTGGTGGTGGTGCTTGGTGGTGCCAAGCTGTGTGAATCTTTTGTTATTAAACCCTTGAAATGTGAAATTTATTGATTTTTCCCTCTCCCTGATTCATACTTTTTTTGACTAGATGCCTAAGTCTTTTTGAAAACAGTGATATTCAACTTAATAGATTAATGAAAAGATAGTTTAATAAATTTAAATTATTGAACATGTTAGGTTGTTTGAATCAGTTTCTGATTTATTCATAGTAGTGGAAGGAGAAGTGTTTGATTTGCCTGTCAGGAACAACTACGAGATAATCCATCTCAGAGCAAACAACTCCTTTCCTTATTTTGAGACCTTGAACACTGACACTGCTGATTTCATTATTTTCTTGGAAAAAAGTCACAGAATCTGCTATAATCAATTTTCTCAAAGATTTGGAATAATTTTCCTCAAATTAGTAATGAAATAGAAAAAAATGAAACTATACTTATAATTAGTGTCCACATTTTTTATTTTTGCTGATTTCAATATTTATTAACTGACTTTCTGATTATCTAAACATGAGAATTGTTAGTTAAAGATTTATATTGTTGAAGGAAGGAATATCTCAGCTCTGAGTGGGGGATCTCGAAGTTGCTAACTTTTCGTCTACTAATCTTTTAAAGTGGGAATTTAATAGCACCTTTCTTGTAAAGTTGTAGTAAAAAATTAATTCAGAATATTTATTTTATTACTATACTTGATACAAGGTAAAATTAAAAATTGATTAATTTGATACAAAATAATAGTTCAATATCTGTTGATATCTGTATGCTTATTAGCACCTTTTGCTCATAACATATTTAATCAATTGCTTGTTTTATAATTAGATTACCAATCCATAGTATATTTCATATTCAGATATTTAAATAAAAGATTATCTGCAATTATAAGCAACTCTGGAATATAAATAACAGGATTCAAGTAATAAAGTGATACTAATACAGTTCGACTTGAGTATAACTTCTAAGAAAGTCAAGTGAATGTCCTATTTTTAAAGTTATGTTGCGGTAGGAATATTACCCTCATATATTTTCATTTGTCAGTTCTAAACTAAAATTTTTGAAAACAAGTTACTTTTATAGTGGGCGAGGTACCTGCATGATTTAAAAAGAAGATCAAAGTTTGGTTTATTATTTACATCACAAAAAGTATTTCATTAGCTAGAACTACAAAAGCCTTGTGAGTTAAATAGTATCCAAAATATAATCGGTTTTCAAGTTAATTAGTAGGGTTTTCATTGGCACTTTTATACAGTTAACATTTATCATTTATCTCCTGGGTTTAAAGATTTTAATTTGCCTTGCAAAGAAATGGAACTTTAAAATGAGAATCAGATTACTTTTTGGTAATTAACTGCCTAGAAATGTCGGTAACCCAAAAGCAGAACCAGCAAATTTAGGCACAAAATAGCAGGTAGAACATTTTAACCAGTAGTAATCAGTGGAACATAGTAACTGCATAGAGGAATTTTATATTTAGAAAATCATCCATATGTTCACAATTTTAATTTCATTCTAACACTCTTTCATTAAATGAAACATTATCCTAGGTCCTAGGGAATAAGCAAAGCTGAACAACATATAGTTCTACCCATAAGAACATTTACAGCCTAGGAAAAGAATGTATTTCAGTATAAAATATTGGCAATGCTCATGATAAAAAATTGACCTTCAGCTATAGTGTTTAAAATCTAGTAGGTATGTTGAAAAAGTCTTGTTTTAGTAAAACCTTTTTGTTGGTATAATAGGAAAATGTAGGTAATAATTATTTAAGTCTTAATTGATTCCAGAATTAGAGTGAGTCTGTGTCTTAAAATTTAAATGAATAAACTCAAAAAACTTCTCCCATCATGGACACAGAGCTAATTCATTTAATTTATTTTTTTAGTGAGAAAGTAAAAGTTACACATTCTTGCATGTAATAAAAGCAGAATAAGCATTTGACATAGATACAATTGTTCTAAACGGACATAAGCATCTACTATGTTATATGGACATTAATTTTCTTTTTTTACATTTATTCTTAATTATATGTAATACCCCCAAATGTGGTCAAACCTACTTAATACATAGAAGATAGAATAATAAAGTATGGATTCTGTCTTAATCACTCTGTTCTATTAAATATTAAAGGTCTGTTATTAATAGCGCTTTTGTAATGGATGTCATTTTCTACCTTGGATGAAAATCTCATCTCCTTTCATGTATTCATTGCAGAAGTTATATAATCTTTTCAATTTGGAATCTTGTACCAGAGGAATTTTCTGTTGACCACATACCATATTTTCCTTGTAACTGCCTCAGTTCTTGCCATGTAATAAATGCTCACCAGTTGTTTGGTGAATGCATAAATGACCTCATGATTAAATGAAAGAAAGACTAAAAAAGAAAAGAAAGGAATTGTCACAAAGCAAAAATCTCTTTCTTTAGTTCAGGTAAACTGTTTTCAGGTTTTGGTGTGTAAACTTCTACTGCCAGGTAGATTTTTTGATTTGTCATCTTTTGAAACCTCTGTAATGGTGAACTTTTTGATAATTGAGTACTATGGTCTATTAATGGACTAGGACTCTCAACTATATTTAGTAGGAAAAATGGATGACACAGTTAAGTTTTTACAAGTTGTATACCTTAATTGTAATTTGAGAGATGTGTATGATACTCTTTGTTTTGGCAATGGCTATTAATCCTTTTTCTAAAATCTGAGCTATTTATAGGAACATTTTAAGACAAATTAAAGATACAGTTCTTCAGATGATATTTTAGAAGATTCAAGCTATCTAAGGGCATAATACTATCACATATGCAGGTACACTTCAAGAGAAAATCTATTTCATAACATTTTACTATCTTTCAAGAAAAACAAAGTGTGATTGAAAAAACTTTACTGTTTGAGTAGCCATTAAACATATATCCCTTAAATAGATCCTCCTTGGTAATCAAATGAAGCCGAATAATTCTGTCTTGTAGGAAAATAAGCATTATAGTAGACTTCTCATATACCAGTTCTGTGACTGTATTTAATGTTGTACAAATGTGAATATATTGTATTGGAGGTATGTATTCATCATTTGGTAAATAAGATAGCTATAGATAATGGACGCAAATTGACTGGAATCAAGATTAAAATTTGATATCAGGTCAAAATCACTGCAGGTGGTGACTGCAGCCATGAAATTAAAAGACGCTTGCTCCTTGGAAGAAAAGCTATGACAAACTTCGACAGCACATTAAAAAGCAGAGACCTTACTCTGCCAACAAAGGTTCATATAGTCAGAACTATGGTTTTTCTAGTAGTCATGTGTGGATCTGAGAGTTGGACTATATAGAAGGCTGAACGCCAAAGAATTGATGCTTTTGAACTGCGGTATTGAAGTCTCTTGAGAATCCCTTGGACTGCAAGGAAATCAAACCAGTCAATCCTAAAGGAAATCAGTCCTGAATATTCATTGGAAGCACTGATCCTGAAGCTGAAAGTCTAATACTTTGGCCACCTGATGCAAAGAGCTGACTCATTGGAACAAACCTGGATCCTGGGAAAGTTGAAGGCTAGAGAAGAAGGGGACAGCAGAAGATGAGATGGTTGGATGGCATCACCGACTTGATGGACTTGAGTTTGTGCAAGCTCCCGGAGATGGTGAAGGACAGGGAGTCCTGATGTGCTGAAGTCCATGAGGACACAAAGAGTCAGACACAACTGAGCCACTGAACAAAAAGAACATTAAAACAGTAGTGAGCAGTCTAATTGTAGAAAAGACTAAATGTCTGTGTATACTATATACAATGAAATTTAAGAAAATTATGGAAATATAACATAGTTTAATCAACCATTTAGAAAGGACAACTTGTTTCTTCCATTCCTGATTGAAATCTTATATGATTGTAGAGATTTCATAAAAGGTCACTTAAAAATTGAATATAATATTCCTATTCACATCTTAAACTGTAAACTTATGTAGATGAACTAATTCAACTCTGTAAGATGGAAGGATAATGGGATAATAACAATAGCATTGGATTTGGGCTCAAGAAACCTGAGTTAAATATATGACACACTCTGGAACTAAGTCCAACTCTGTGTGACCCCATAGACGGCAGCCCATGAGCCTCCCCCGTCCCTGGGATTCTCCAGGCAAGAACACTGGACTGGGTTGCCATTTNTTCCAGAAAAATGTAGTCCGTATTTTCTGTTAAACTCTTACTCAGCTTGCTACCTTCCCATAGTACGATGGGGCTACAGCAACTTCTTTTCATTCTGTTCTGGCCTGTCCCCATCGGTCCAACTGGAAGAGTTTCTTTAAAAAAAAATTTCATGCTGCCTACATGTCAAATGATAAATCCACCCCACTAGACAACAGGCATACCCCTATATATCTTCCTGATAGACTTTTCTCTAACTTGGCTTTCCTAAGAGTCTCCTGTGGGAGAATTCTCTTAAGATTTTTAAAACCCTATTAACTGAAAGTCTACAAAGCATACTGTTAAGACTCTTAGAAGACCCACTAAGCAAGACCTTAACATTTTTTGATGTCTTAACCAAGAACCATAGTAGCAACTTTGTGATCTTAAGCCTGATTCCATATGTTATTTGTGGTACCTGGGTTTTATCTTCCTTCTGAAGCTAGTTCTTGAGAATATTTGATGAGAGGGATTGAGAATGAGAAACAATTTTTTCAAACCCATCAAATCCTGGCTCATTATTTTTTTCCTTTACATTTTACTTTAAAACTTCCTTTGTTATTTGGTTCATCTTTCCCTCCCTATCTGTCTTGCATTTTATTTCAGGCAACTAGAAGATGTGAAAGGATTGCTTTTTACCTTTTGCCTAGAAAGTTTGCGACCATATTCATGAATTTATTAGATACCATTCCTTTCTTCCATGAAGAAGGAGGACGAATGTTACTCAGCATTTCACCACTGTGTAACAAAGGTCCTCTTTTCTCCAGTTCCCAGTACCATTTTTGCACTAATTCAATGGCATACGTTTGAGCAAACTCTGGGAGATGGTGAAGGACAGAGAAGCCTGGCATGCTGCAGTCCATGGAGTCGCAAAGAGTTGGACATGACTCTGCAACTGAACAACAATTCAAATTTCACCAATAGGCGCTCTGATATCTTTGAGTTTCTGCACATCAGCCACTCCCCAGACCAATACTTTCAGCAAAAATGCTTACAGTACCAGTAGATTGCTTATGTCTAGGCGTAGTATATATATCATTTCCTTGTTATTTTTTATTATTGTTAATAGTAATGGTAGAATCAGAAGGGTGGAGGTGAGATTTTACAGAGTACATGGGAGTACTACTAGAGTTCCTTATAGTACTTCTGATTATCCCACTTGAAGAAAGTTATGCTAGCCACAGAAGATCAAGGAACTTTTCAATCATGCCTTTTGTTACTCAAGCCCTAATTCTGGTACCGAACATATATCAAAATTCAAGTGAATTAATAGTAAAATATGAGCAGTTTTTAAAAATTGTATTTATTTTTTTGGAATCTTAATTGTATAAGGTTGTTTGGGTTCCTGTTTTACAACCGTGTGAATCAGCCATAAGTATAAATAGCATCCCCTCCTTCGTTAGGCTCCCTCCCACCTTCCCGATCCCACTCCTGTAGGTCATCACAGAGCACCAAGCATAGCTCTCTGCAGTATACAGCAGCTTCCCACTAGCAATCTGCTTTACACATAGTACTGTATTTACGTCAATGCTACTTTCTCAGATGGTCCCACCCTCTAAGTCCTTTCTCTACGTCTACATCTCTATTCCTGCCCTACCATAACAAAAGAGCACCATAAAAGAGCATCATAAGTACCATCAGTACCATAAAAAAAGAGCAATTTTTAAATGCAAAGAAAGGTAAGATAATTTTATTTGGAAGGTTGATCAATAAAACCATGAAAATCTTACATTTTATCCCAGAAGATGAAGTTTTAGATGACTTATAGTCTAGGTTGGTAAAGTTAAAAGGGCAAAGATGTTAATCAAACTAAAAATACAAGAAAATTAGCCATTGTTTGATTCTTGAAAGTTAACATTGATTTATACCAAATAAAACTCAGTCAAAAATATTATTTATAGACCATATAAAATTGGGAAACAGAGAAATATATAAAATATTCAGAAAAGCTATAACAAATTCATGATAATAACATCACAAGGATAATTGTGCTTCAGGTTAATGTATTTTCTAATTCGGGGCTTGACCTGTGGGAGAAGAAATGTGTCCTCTTCTCATTGTCATGGCCAGAAAGAAAATACTAGAATAGCCGGGTGTCTGATCCATTTTGACCGTTCTTAGATTTTCTGTTTTTAGTATGTAGAAAAATATTAATTGTTCTATATTTTCTATTTTTGCACTCAGCCATGCTCTGAGCAACTTCTACCACTCGTCAGAAAGTATTTGATTTATTTGCTGCTTGGCATTAAAGTTAGATTGTGTAGTATAAGGGCATATGCTAGGACTCAAGAGACAGATATTGCTGCCACAGCTCGTTAACTATTTGCAAATCATTCCATTCAGAGTGTCTCCCTCAGTTTTCTTGCTTATACGAGAAATTTCAAACAAGATGATCTGTGAGATTACATATTTATGATTATGTTAATCTCCCTGATCTGAAACATCTTAATTTCATTTTCGGTATTTAAGAATTCTTGCACCAGAAGACAGAGGAGTCAAACCAAAAATGAGTCTTTCAAAAGTGATGTTGATAGCCAGTACAAATCATGTCTTTATAGATTGTTGTTGTTCAGTCACTAACTTGGGTCTGACTCTTTGCAGCCTCATGGACTGTAGCACACCAGGCCTCCCTGTCACTCACCATCTCCCAGAGTTTGTCAAGCGTTGTATGGTAACAAACAACTCACTAATCTCTCTTGAATAGTTCCAGATAAACAAAACATACTGAAAAATGGAAACGTTTATTATTTTAATCAAACAAAACCTTGCTTCCCATTAAAGCTGGTAATGCTGTGCCTCAAATAACTACTTGATACCAGCTCAGAACAGAGTTATAGTGCTGTTCAAAACCAGTGAAAGGGACAGAAAATAAGTTTGAGCATAATTATATTTGGGACATTATTTGCTGCATTTTACCACTTAAGAAACACATGTAAAAACCTTTTATTAATGTTGTGATAAGGTAAGCTTTCCAAAACAGAATCACAGGTATCTTTTTAGATTGAGACTCTAAGATGTACCCTTTACCCACTCTGTTCAAGAATATATGATGAGGACTCAATTGTCAATCAAATCAAATTAAAACTCTGCCTTCACATTGTCACAGCCCTTCCATATTCATACAAATGTCCTTTTTTTCTCTTAAAAAATCCAGTTTTCTTCTAACTTCATCTCCAAGTGATTCTTCTGCTTCCCTATCAATTATAATTGTTCCCCATATGTGAGCAATTAATAAACGTAAGGCAAGTAAATATATATCACTATTTAAAGTAATTAGTAGTTTTGACATTTTCAGTCTGTTGGGATGAATGTTTTCTCATTGTACCATCCAAATTAGTTTGGTCCTATATGCCCTTGCTAGCAAAAAGCTGACAAGTGCTTATAGATAAATCTTGATACTCATTGATAGAATTGTATACTTTTTGAGGCAAAAAAAAATTGATAATTCCCTGAAATTACTTCATGACCTTAATTAAAAAGATTTAATGTACAATGGATTTTGATTTCGAACAATTTGTTGTACAGATTATCCTCTGAATCTATGAGTTTGACTCTCAAAAACCTCTCCAAGTTTTTAGAGTTCCATGGCTTATTACTTACGCTATTTTTCTTTTCAGTTTTTAGCTCTATAATTTTATAATACTGTGTGTTAATTAAGTTAGCTATATTAATGCATCCTTAGTAGAGCAGTTTTTTTAATGTAACAGTTATGTTTGTGAATATATTTTAATGAGCTTTAAAGGCATTTAAGCAAAGTAAGCATCTTCAACAAATGCTATTAAATAGAATGTATAAGGCAGCAAATTTGCTTTTCCAGGACAATTTTTGTTTTTTTCAAAAGGTACTTTTCACAAATTAAGGAATAGGTAAAAATTACATAACTTTTGAAATGGAAAATATTCCTGGACTAGACTTAAACCCTACAGATAGAGTAAAATATGAGTATTTCCCCATATGTTTTTAAAATTATAAGAATTTAATTCAGTATAAGTGGGATATAAAAGTCTAAAATCAAAACACTTTATATATTTTTATTAATAAAATTAAGTGTACAACCAAACTTTTGCTTTGAGGTTTAGTAGTGCTAGAATGTCAAATTCTTGACAGAGCATTTGAGTAGCATTTGCTGATAGCAGTTTTATCAGCATTGGTGACATGTAAATCAGATAACCGACTGTCTCCTAGAACAGAGCCATTTGAATACCACTTGAAACAAGATATTGATTTTGAAACATTGAGCGTTGTTTAATGTTAGTTTGTTCAACTATATATACAGTAATATCCAAACTCAGTGGATTATTTTTATTTTCAATTAATTTTTTGAGTATAGCTGATTTTCAATGTTGTATTAGTTTCAAGTGTACAGCAAAGTGAACCAGTTATACATATACATATATACCCATTATTTTTTAGGTTCTTTTCCCAGATAGGTCATTGCAGGCTATTGAGTAGAGTTACTGTGTTATACAGTAAACACTTATTAATTATATCTGTTTAAATATAGTAGGATATATATGTCAATCCTAATCTTCCAATTCATCCTTCCCTGCCTTACCCTGTTGGTAATCATAATTTCGTTTTCTATGTCCATGACTATTTCAGTTTCATAATATGTTCATTTGTACCAGTTTTCAAGATTCCACTTATAACTGATAACACATGTCATTTGTCTTTGTCTGACTCACTTCACTCAATATGACAATTTCTGAGTTCATCCATGTTATTGCAGATGGCATTTTTTCATTCTTCTTTATGGCTGAGTAATATTCATTGTGCATACGCACACACAGCCCCTACGTCTTTATCCATTCCTCAGTGGGCATTTATGTTACTTCCATGTTCTAGCTGTTGTAAATAGTGCAACAATGAACACTGGGGTCCATATATCTTTTTGAATTATGATTTTCTCTGGTTATTATTCTTGGTGATCCTGCCAAGTTTCAGTGCTTGCTTACAAACTCTGGGTCATCTGGTATCCTCTTAAGTTGTGTAGTACAGGCTGTTTAAGCTTACTGTGCCTGTCTAGATGTGTGTTGGGAAATAGAGTGACGCATTCTGTTAGGTGCCTTGTTTGAAGAACCCAGGAGCATGAAGTTAGCCACAGAAGGCATTCTTTGTAACATGGAGGATGAAGTTCAGAGTTTGATGTACTTTTCCCAAATAAGTAAAATAATGTCAATGTGGAGGGCTAGTGTTTAAGATTTTTTACTTTTTATACCACTCTCCTGCCTTGTACAACCTATATCTTGAAGCATTCTCACATATCTTTAGAAATACATTCCTATTAGGTATGTTGGCTTTTTGATACTCTACCTAAAATTGAAATTGCATAATCATCAACATAATTATAGAGCAGTAATATAATTTCTGTAAATACCTGAAGCAACTCCACCTTCTGTTTTCAGTTTTATTGCAAAAAACATTGCTTCTTCTGTTTACAAGAATGTCAGAGTATTGTTCCTGCCTTTTTGTCACTGTTGCATCAAAGAAAAGTAAGACAAATAGAAATTTACAACTGGTGTGATTTTCCTAAGCACAGGTCTAAGTATGTTTAATTTTGTCAGCTTGGAACCCAGCACAATGTTTAGCCAATAGTAGGTTCTGAATAAATATTTATATAAGAAATGACTTTGAAAGTTAGTTTGATGAAAATGGTCATTTTCAATAAAGTATAATAATAATATACCCCTGTACCATTCTTTTTTTTTTTTTTAATCTGGAATCACTCTGATTTGAATAAAAGAACCTGAGGACGTTCTAAACAGCCATTTGTAAATGAGAAGAAAATACTCATACATTGTACTATCTTATCACCTTTTATTGTTTTAGTATGCCACTAAGGTAAAAATCCAACAACAGAATGCTTCAGGCAGTTATTAAGTTTGACCATATGGAAATTACTTCTGCAATCTACCTGTGAAATAGGAAAACAAATCTTACACACATGTTTGGTAAAACATGGACTATCTATTTGTTAAAGGTAAAGCAAGAAAATGCTACTTCAATAAATTTTTAAAACTGCAAGTCAGTAGGTTAAATATTAATTTCAATGTCTACAATAATGAGTACTTCTGCTATTTAAGGAAGTCATTTTTCTACTTTGTAGTCAACAAGCATATTGATTAGAATTAATTCACTGCAAAAAGTCTCCCATCATTTTTAACATAAGTTTTTCCTCTTTAACAGTAGCCTGAAGCTTATCTCTTTTTTTTTTTTGAGTGTGGTCAATTTAGCAACAAATTTGCAATTAATCATTCCCTGATTGCAATGAATGATCTGTCAATAATATGCAACTCACATTGCTAAAAGGGTTCTTCTGAGCTTTATTGTTTTCTTTTTGTCTCGGGAATGCTTTGCCTAGCTATATTTCCTAGAATGGATTTGAATAGTTGTTTTGAGGTAGTGCATGCCAGTTTTAAAGAGACGCTTCAGACTGCTCTGAGGGTATTAATCAAGATATGCCCTAACTTTCTTTTGGCATTACAATATTTGGACATCTGTTCTGACTCCTTATATGTGAAACAAAACTCATACCAGATAGTAGAATAAATGAAGGGTTTCATTATCTTAAATGTCATAACATTTGTTTGAATTATCATGTGTAAATTTTAAATGCTGAAATTGTCATTTTGGTTTTGTTTCATCTATTTTGCTGTCCTTTCAAAAGACTATATGCCTGAAAAAATTCTTTTTTCTATTGAATTAATAATTTAAAAGAAATAATTTACTATTTTATGCAATAACAATGAAATTGTTGTGGATGAGCTATATATTCTGGTAATTTATAAAGCATAAATATTTTACTGAGAGAAAGTTACCCTTTTAAAGCACAAAAGGCTTCTTGTTATAATGGGAGTGTGTTTAGTGACAAATAGTACATTTTTAAAAAGCCATTTGTTGACTATTATTATAGTTCTCTTTGTGTAATGGTATTATAGACTCTTAGGCATTCACTTATTAAAGTCTTTTCCATTGTGTGTATCAGGAAAGACTTGGTTTTGAATTCCATGGGGCCACTAATTAGTGGCATCTAGATGTTCACAGGTCAACCTGAAATATAATAAGAATGTATTTGGACTTTTCATTTAAACAACAAAAATAATTTGATTGTGATAGACATCAAAAATAATATCAAATTTGATTTTAACCACCTTAATACCTTTGCCTTTCTGAAGGATTGTTTTTAGTTTATTTGTTGAACCATTATTGTTGATCATGGAAAGATAACTGTTTATCATGAAGCCATATCACATATATTCACTAGGCTTGC